>JARYGA010059713.1:89784-150480 GCA_030545235.1 Helianthus tuberosus | reverse complement strand
TTTGTAAGCTAATAAATAAATTCTAACCTTTTTTTGTAAAAAAGTACATTCTACGCAAATCTTGCATGCTATTGTTCAAACCATATCATATCTATTTTCACAAGAACGTGTGTGAGGCATGTTTGTACCATTGATTTTATGCTTGTTGATGAAACACTAGATAGCAATGGCTATTTAGCTGGATTGTCTCGTACAGGAGGGTTCAACCTCTATTCTCCACTCGGCGAATGACTGATTCTTTCGGGGTATCCTGCAAAACGAACAACACCTTTGACTCGCTACAAGGAGGGTCGAGAAGATGGAGGTTCTCCTTGTAACCACCCTCCGGCGTGAGAATAAGTAATCGCTTTGAGTATAAGTGTGTGTGTATAGAGTAAGAAAATAAGAAATTGGATCCTTAAACCTGGAGGTTGGGTCTTCTATTTATAGCCGAGAATTGTGAAGGAAGGAGATCGCCAACTAGCCGTTGTCTGCCAGCTTTCCGACCAGGAGGAATGTCCATTATGTCCCCTCTGACGTAGTCAGGCCTGGAGGTGACGTGGCGGATGGTTATTCGCTCCAGCTCAGCGTCCTTTTGTGCTGGCTGTCGGTCTGTCCCCTAGAGATCTTGTGATGGGTGTTGGTGGCCCGCCATTGGTGTCACCTGTCGTCCTTTCTGTCTGCTGAGAGCATCTTCTTGTTCACCAGGTGTCGCTTTCCAGAGCCTTCTAGAATCTTTTGAAAACCTTTGTGCTGCAAGATCGCCAGATTGGAATGATATGGTCCTCTTGACACGTATTCATTCGTGATTTTGGTCCATACCTCTTCACTTGTATTAATATAATGGTCACAAGACAAATCTGGATGATTTAAAAGTTTTGTAATTGTTTCTTTTTTCAAAATTGGTGGCCGGTTAATAGATTTTTAAATATAACCGGTTAAATGTACCGGCGACAGATGGTGTTGCATGAATTGTCATACGGCCAAAATATTACTTGTTTTGGCTTTATATTAATAAACGATAAAATAAATGTATGGTGAAAGTTATATAGTGTTTAACCTAATCTATTAGAATGTATGAAATCTATATTTTCACAATAACAATAGAACATAGTTATGATCATTGAAAGCAATAGCAATAATCAATAACAATAGAAAATAGTTATGATCATTGAAAGCAATAGCAATAATATATTACATGCAGAAATATACGTAGATAATTATTGCAGGCAAAGACTTGATGGCATGACAAATTCAAAACAATAATTGTTTAGTTATATGTTCAGAAATACATACATTGTCAAGACATCTAAGACCACGGAGTGTGGGGCTTGGGTTAGGGGCATTGCTCGACACGTGGCGAGTGTGGGCTTCACCAAACCACCCCAAAAAAAGTGGGGGTGTGGAAGCAGTGTGGCCAGGCCGGCGTGGGGTGACATGTGGATTTTTTTATATAGTTGACATTTATATAATAAAACACAAAGTTATGAGTTTTTGTTTTGCGTTAAATTAGCTTTGTTTTCTATGAGTTTTTGTTTTGTGTCATTTCCCTAATTTGATCATCGTTTGGTTGTTACTAAAAACGGTGTTTGATGGTCGCATTTGGTCCCTCATGTTTTTTTATACCCTGGACTTTCTAATATGTGTTCGTATAAATTCGACCGTCTACGCTTTACGTCACGTGAGTTACTGGGTGTTAAAAAATTGTGTTTTTATTTTACGTCTTTTCCCGGTTTTGTCGTCGTTTGGTTACTACTTAGCATGGTTTTATGCACCCCTCTCCTCCGCACCATAACATGGGGTATTAAGACTAGTTAATATTGTATGGTAACTTCTTTCAACATATTAATATATAGTAAAAGTAAATTGTATCTTAGTATTTGGACTTACATGAGTACAAGCATGTCCATTCGGTTGACGATCAACCCAAAGAATTTATGCAATATTAACCGCTAATTGGCCTGCACCGTTGTAGTGTACAATCTTTTAATATATTACCACCTTTAATATAAGTATTATAATTTATCCTCAAAGAAAAAAGTTTCTATCGATTTTAACTTTGAAGTAACTAGTCTTCTATATATATTAATATAACATCAATAAGAATGGAAAAGATTGACACACCTATGTCAAGAAATACCTAATACCAATAATATAATAGCATACACAATTTACATGGTTATGTGAAGAAGCCGTTTTTTCTGTTTTTTTTTTTTTTTTTTTCTATATATGTTTGTCACATAAGTCAAGTGGAGCATTGTGCATATCAAATTTTTCTATGTTCATCTATCTTGATTGCTTCTCCTCCTAATGGTAACTCTTTCTCTCTCTTCATCATATATGTGTATAAAAATGTGTTGTTCTATGGATTTTGGGTTTGATTTTGATGATAAAGGGTTGATTGACATAGTAGATGGCATGTTGCAAAGAAAAAGCTGTTTTGGTGGCTGTTTACAAGGAGAACCCAAGTAAGAGAAGATTAACAACGAGAAACAGCGATAATATTAAACACCATCACCATCATCACCACCACCATCTGCACATCCATCAATCAAAGGACAACAAAGGAAACAGAAGAGCCGAGCTTCTTAGCTACTCGCAACGTCTTCGAGAGTCTTCAAAAGTTAAAGCATCCACACCTCCTCACCGTGCTAAGCCTTTGGTAGCTTCTACCTCCAACGACCAAGAAACAACGGTAACTCAGGTAATTCATGTCACAAGTATGTTTTTGAATCATTTGTTTCTATACAAATACATACACATAATTATCATATGATATTTAGAAGTTGCTAAAATATTCAAAAGTTACATTGAAGTTGAGAAATTATCAAAAACAATATTGCCACTAAAGCATCAATTGTAGTTTTGAGTGCAAACCTGTTTAAAAGTTATAAATTACATAACTGAATAAATTGTTTACACCAATGTGGGGTTAGTCCACTTTATGCCTCTCAAAGAAGCGGTCGTTAGGTTCAATTCTGGACAAACATGAATATTTAAATTATTGATGTAATATAGTAGGAGTAAGTATTTTTATTAAAAAAAACGTAAATTGTTTACTCAAATGTGAATCAATTCAAGATTCACAATTAAAAATATTTTAACAAATCTAGTGGCATGTTTGTCATTTTACTAACTCTAAAGTTAAAAGAAATTTTTGATCACTTTATAACTTTCTTGATTTTTTTAATTTAAAAATAACATAAATTAAAGAGTAAACTGCCAAAATGGTCTCTGTGATTTGGTTATTTTTACCATTTTAGTCCAAAATTCAAACTTTTTGAATATTGGTCAATGTGGTTTCAATTTTTTTGTCATTTTCATCCAAAATCAAATGTGGTCAGATTTTTCAGCTAACATTTAGGTTTTTTTGTCTTTTTCTTTCATTTTAATGAGGGGGAAAATGGCATTTTAACGTTTTATTATAACAAATTAAAAAAATCTGACCATTTTGCCCTTCATTAAAAGGGAAGAAAAACACAAAAAAATGGATGTTAACTGAAAAATCTGTCGTTCCAATAAAAAACTGATTTGGATGAAAATGGTAACAAAACTGAAAGCATAAGGATCCAGATTCAAAATGTTTGAGTTTTATACTAAAGTGGCAAAAGTGACCAAACATCAGGGACCATTTTGACATTTTATTCTAAATTAAATCAGAGCAATATTTTGGCTACATATGATATTACTTATGCCGTACTAGCGTGTCGTATTAACTTTTTTTAATAGCACCGCTTACTTCTACTCTATTCACCAATAATTTAAAGTTATTCACCTTTGCATAGGATTACGTATTAACTAGTTGGATCATGTGATTTGTGTATTGTTGTTTACAATCGCTTCCATATATTTCGTTAAGTATATGCTTAAGACAACGGTTTTCGGTCAAACGGGTGTTTTAACGCTATGTAACCGGGTAGGCACATGAAGTTCAAAAGAAACAAAAGCTAAAGAAGCAATCGAGTCCCCCGGATATGAAGACGATATTCAAGTGTTTTGCTATGTCACATGCTAAGAGAAAGGTGAAAAAGAATAAGAAGAAGAAGAGCAGTGAATCAGCTTCAAAAAAGGCAAATGTGATTATGAAAAAGTTTAATTCAAGAACTCAGAAAGGAGCACGTCGATTTTTCTCAAAATTGAAGGCAATCATACAAAAATATAGGTGAAATTGAACAAATATAATATTTATATCATGAAAGTTTGGTCTTGTTTGGTTTGGTTTATTTAATTATTATATATATTTGTGATATTTAGAAACCATTATCAAATTCAAATCTTGTTTGCCTATTTTTATTTAAATCTTCTCTAGTATGGTGGGATTATAAAGTTAGTGATTGTATTTAAACTACTGGGATTTTTGATGCGTTACAACAACCATTCGGTTGATATCGGTTTGGTTTATTACACTATCGGTACTCGGTATAACAACTGAAAGAGGTATGCCCAAGAGGATATCAACACATATTTTACATCGATAAAAAACCATAAAAATGAATACCTGAACGAGTTCGGATAATGTCGATATCGGTACTGGTTTTATTCGATTGGAATCGGTTCGGTTCGTCACGTCACCACACGTTATTGGTTTGGTTTGTGATGGTAAAGGACAAAAAAAAATCTACTTTTATCAAAACATAGATAAAAATAAACATGTGGCAACAACATATTCAGAATTTTCTAAAACTATATATTATATTATCAAAATAAAAAAAGGTTAACTAAGTCACTTAATATATTAAAAAATAAACCGTCTGAAAAAACAAAATATGGTAAAACTAGTTATAGTATTATAGTAGAATTAATGTAGAAAAGAAATCCCAAAACTCAGAAATTGTAGTGTATAAGATTAAAAAAAAAAGTAAAATAAAATATAGAAAAGAAACATACATAAATCTTTTGTATGTTCTTCATTATAGCGCTGTTCACGAGCCGAGCCGAACCGAGCGGACCTTTGCTCGTGCTTGGCTCGTTTTCAAACCGAACCGAGCGGAGCGGCTCATTTAAAACCGAACATCAAATCAAGCGAGTATTTTTCGAGCAGTAAAAATTTCGAGCGAGCGTCGAGCGAAGTTCGAGCGATTTGGAAAACCGTGTCGCCCAATTTAAATTTGCTGTGAGAGATAGTAACAATGTTGGGTATCAAGTTTTTATGTCTTTAAAAACATGCACATTTCATGGCAATAATTTTCTTGTAAATAACAATGTTGTGGCTGACGAGGCGATGATCATATTGCACGAACAATTACGTTGAGAGCAGGAGACGATCGACTTAGGTTAACAACATGAAACATTGAATCGATGAACAGACTGTCGTTTATCGGTTTAAGGTTTAACTTTTAGTTTTGATTTTAAATTTTTATTGGCGTGATTGTGCTAGTACGTATAAATATAGTTGTAAATTTGTATATAGTTGACCAAAATCTAACAGATTGGTACATATAAAACTATAAATTTAATTTATATTTAAGTATATTTGTATGTGTAAGTGTGTGTATATATATAGGTGTATGTGTGTATAGATGTATGTGAGTATATATTTGAGTATGTATGTATGTATAATTTATATTTGAGTATGTATAATTTATATTTGAGTATTGAAGAAACACGGAACTAATTAAGGGATTAATCAGTTTGGTTTATGTTCCTTGCATAGTGGTTAATCTTCTTATGGCCTCCTGAGCTCCTTGATGACCGTGGTTAACTGCAAAACAAAACACCGTTACTCGTTAAGAGGGGAATGTGGGGGTTTCCCTCTTAACCGGGCTCCGGCGTGAGAATAAGCGACTGTGCTTAGGAGATAATTAAGTAGTAAGTGAGAGAGTAGAGGGAGTGGAATGAATAACCTGTGGAGTGAGGTCTCTATTTATAGCCGGAGAGGTGTAAGAGGATATGGGCTGATGGGCCTTGGGCCGGAAGTCGACAACTTGGGCGATATGCTCTTTGTCTCACTTGTCTCGACCGTTAGTGGCTTCTGAGAGTTCTTTGGTGCTGGCGCACAATGATTGGAGCCACGTGTCATAGTTGTCGGCCTGGGCGTCGTCCTGCCATCAGCAGGCAAGTGGAGATCGTGGGGCAGTTGTCTCTGCCTTATGATTGGTGCCAGGTAGGCGTCCTTGAGTACTTTTTGTCTCCTGCATGTCAGACGATCGTGGAGCACGATTGAGCAGGGTCAGCAGGGCGCTTATTGGCTCTTTTTTCCGCCACTTGTACTTTGTGTACTATTTTGCAACAGCCTTGCGCTGTTAACGCGCGAGTCCCTTGTTGAGCACGTAATAACCTCGCGCGTGGTACTGGTCTGTTGCACACTCTTTTCGGAATGTTAAGTGTTGTTAATTGGAGCTTCTTGCTATCCTGACCTCGCGCCGCATTACCAGATGTGCTGTATCTCGCGTGAGGTTGACAAAATAAGAAAATTGTTGGATAAGGAGTATGGTCCCGCGCGACCTTGCAGGAGGGTTGCGCAGCTTTTTGGGACCATACCCCTTCAAGTCCCCCCAGTCCAGTGCTGCACCATGCGCGAGGCAAATGGTTGGAGCTCTGGACTTAGAAAAATAAGAGGTATAATAATGATTTTTTGACGATGGTAGGCAGCGCGCGAATAACTTTGTTGGTTATTACGGCGCGGCTACCATGTCTGGTTCTGCCTTCGCTGTTTTAACTTCATGAAGTTTGTAGTGGCTTTTGGCGGGAAAATTCTCGAAATTTGAATTCTGACAGGTTGGTGAGAATGTCGTGGTTGGTGACGTTTGATTTGACCGCTGACACGATTGTCATCAAGTTGTTGCTGACAGTTCGGCTTTTTGTCAGGAGAGTGAGGTCCACGCGCGCGTGGTAACCGTCACTCCGGGAAGTACGCCTTACGTGTCATGCTCTGATTGGTCACGTGCGCGGCGGTCTCGGCACGTTTACCCATCGCATTAAATGCGATGGGTATATATATCGGAAGAGATGTGGGAGGTTATCACTTCTCTTCTATTATTAACTTATTTCCCCTCAAATCTCTTTTGAATCTTCAAACTCGGAGAATTATCATACAGATCTGCAAGTTTTTGAAGGAATCATAGCAATACATCAAGTTCTTGACGAACCTCGTAGCAGATTATCGAGATTGTTTCCAGTATATTCAAGATCCCTTTGCTGATTATCGATGGCTGAAGAACACCATGAAGACAATCCCGGAGAAGAAGGTCCTGTACCTGTTCTCCGGTGGGATCTAGGTCTCTTTGAACAACTTTCCCGAAGTTTCCGGTTCCCACCGGAGTGGGATGCCAGGTACCCCGGCCAGAACCAGACGGCCGCTGATGCACCACCGGGGTACATCACTTTGTTCGAAGACTTCTTTCATCAGGGTAATTTCCGGTTGCCGGCGACGAACTTTATGGCACATATTCTGCAATTCTATGGGTTTCACATCTCTCAAATGAGCCCACCCGGAATGGTCCGGGTTCGACATTTTGAGTTCCTGTGCTGGGCTCATGGCATCGAGCCCACTGTCGAGAAGTTTCGGGCTTTCTACACGCTTCAGAGGAATATGGGTTTCTATTCCTTCGCGAGTCGCGGTGCGGCCAAGAAGATTCTTTTAAACCCCCCCAAGAGTTTCCACGATTGGAAGCCCAAGTTTTTCTATATCCGGGAGGAGGTAATCCTAATTGCGATGACTTTCCGCGCCTGGTCTGAACCGATTGTGAAAGAGGATCTGGCGATCCCAAAAGATGAAGCTTGGTATAAACAGCTTACCTCAACTCCAAACCGGGTGTTTGGTGAAAACGTCTTGGTCGCGGCGCGGATGAGTGATCAATGGCCGCCTGAGAGCGAAGACGTCCCTGTCTTAAAATTTCAGGATAAAGGTTAGCTACTTTGCTTGTTTTGTTAAATTTCCGTTTCTCAGGTGTTTATTTATACAATTTTTCTTGTAGAGGGATGCCTGTATCAAGCTGCCTTTTCGACCTTTGGTGGTTCTATGGGCGTGCGCCCGCTCCAGGCTGGGGAGGAGTTCTGGTACGAACAAATTAAGGGGAATTTCATGTACCCTGTGGCAGATGCATTTACTGCGCCGCCTACTGGAACTGAAGGTGCGCATATACCTAACCCTCGTCCCTTGCGCTCCATAACTTCTGCTGGGAAAGAGATTGTCTATCTTTCCAGCGAAGAGTCTGTGGGGTCTTCAACCGGGGAGTTAAGTTCCTGGTCTACCATCTTTGCAGGTGTGCTGCGCGACCTGGGTATTGACCCCGAGGAGAAGAAGAAGAAACCCTCTAAGAAGAAAAAAACTGGCGAACCTGAAGTCACGAGTAAGAAAGGTGGGAGTAGCCGCGCTGCTGCTGGTGCTGCTGGTACAGGTACTCTTCGGCTTCGTCAGAGCGACTTAAAAGATTATGTGATAATTAGTGACTCACTTGAGGGTTTGTCGCGCGTAGGCGAAGGTAAAGGTGGAGCAGGTGGCTCAAAAGGTAGAGGTGGCGTGGGTTCTCGTAACCCGGATGCCGGCGCTACTCCTTCCTCTGCTGAGCATGTGGAAGAGGAAGAAGAGGAGGAAGAGGCTGCAGAGAAGTTGGTCGGCAGGAAAAGAGGAAGGAGCGCGAGCACTGCTGGCGCGGCAGTTGCGCCGATAGCTGGAGGCGCTCTGGTGCTTGGGAAACAGAGCAACCTGCGCTCACTTTATAAGTTCTCTCCTGGTAAGTTTGCTTTTAATTCTTCCTCTTTATTCACTCCCCTTATCCATTTAGCTTTTGCAGAGACCAAGAAGACCCCTGAGAAGGGTGTTGTGTTTACGGAGCCAGAGTCAAAAAGACCTAAGATCACCATCAAGTCTTCGGCGACTGCTGAGGTTGAATCTGGCAAGGGTAAACATACTGCTGAGGTT
The DNA here is from genome assembly GCA_030545235.1 of Helianthus tuberosus. Classification (NCBI taxonomy): domain Eukaryota; kingdom Viridiplantae; phylum Streptophyta; class Magnoliopsida; order Asterales; family Asteraceae; genus Helianthus; species Helianthus tuberosus. The sequence goes on along the minus strand of JARYGA010059713.1, from coordinate 141,638 downwards.
GATAAGGCAAAGGTTGCCGAAGAGAAGAAGAAGATTGATGAAGAGCGTAAGAAGGCTGATGAAGATAAGAGGAAGGATGCTGAGGCAAGAAAGAAAGCTGAGGAAGACAAGCGCCGAGCTGATGAGGCGCGCAAGAGCGAAGCTGCTGAAGAGAAGAGGAAGAAAGCCGAGCAGGAAAAGAGAGCCGATGATGAGAGGAAAAAGGCTGAGCAGGAGAGAAGAGCTGCCGAGAAGGCTCTTGCTGATGCTGAGAAGGAGAAGGGAAAGGAGAGGAACCTGGAGAAGGAGAAGGAGAAATCTGCTTCTGAAAGGCCTGCTGGTATTTCCGTTACCCGAGGCGCGGGTTCAGGTGCAACTGCTGGTCAGGGTGGTGTGAAAGTTAGCGTGCCGCCGCGCTCTCCGATAGGCCCCCGGGATACTCTGGGGGATATTTATTACAAGTCTTACACCGAAGAGAGTCGTGGTGACGCTCCGCACAATCCGCCTTGGGGTTTGAAGCAGAAGGATACTTTCCTCGAGTTCGCGCCCTGCCATGACTGGCTATTTAATTCGATTCCTCCTGGGGAGATTGATCGTCAACGGGCGCGGAATCACAGCGGGCTCTACCATGCTTATGTCGTTGGTGAAGCCAACACCCGTGCCGCTAACCAAGAAATTGTTCGGGAATGGCGAACTATGGTTAGGGAGAGGGATGATTGGGAGAGGTATCGCGATCGCATACTGAGGCGTGCTGCTGACTTGGAGAAGTCTAGAGCTGCGTTTGATGAGCAGAAGGCGCAGTTCGAGGCTGACAAAAAGTCTGAAGAGTGGGGGCGTGAGGCTCTGAAAAATAAACTTCATACTGCTGAACAACAACTGGCTAAGGAGAAAGCCGAGTTCAAACGCATTTGCCAGAAGGACAATGAGCGCGCTGCCGCTGCTCGTAGCAAAATTGTCGACCTTGAAGCCAAAGTTGTTGAGTTGACCGGCAAGGTCGAGGATGCGCAAGCTGCACAGGTTGCTAAGGAGCGGGTTGAGGTTTGTGCAACTTATGCCTTTTCTTTCTGTACTTTGTTTTCAAAATAACCAAGTCCTATCCTCTTTTTAGGTTGAGCTTGCTGAGGTGAAGGTTCAGTTATCGAGCAAGGATAAAGATCTGGTCGCCAAGGATGTCGAGATTGCTGAGCTTAAACGCCGCTTGAATGAGCAGGTTGACAGGTGCGAATCCTTGGAGATCGATCTTGAGGCGGAAAAGGTTAAGGCCGCGACTGCTGAGGAGGCCAAGCACCGGGCTGAAGAAGCGCGTAATGTTAGTGCCTCTGCCCTCAACGTAGCACAGACTAACTATGCGGAGGCTCAGGGCATCGTTGACACTCTGGTCTCTGAGGCCGAGTGGATGCGCGGCCGTGGAGTGGTGCTGGTATGCTACCCCTTTCTTCCCTTAGGAGTTTTATTTGCTAGTCGTCTTTTAATATGCAATTTTCGTTATAGGTTGCCAACTCTGTCCTCAACGCTGGAGAGCTGGACCGTGCTGTCGCTGCCTTGACCGATGTTGCGCGCGCTGTTGGTCACCGAGGGGGGTACCTGGAATGCGCACAGCACGTTGAAGAAGCACTTGGACAGGAGTTTGACGTCAGTCATTGTTCGGTTACTGACCAAGCTAGTGCCGCGCTGACACGCGCTGAACATGATTATGACCACTTGTCACTGCCTGTGATGCACTTAGTTGCCAAGGCTTTGGAACATGATAACTGGTGCCAGCGCCTTAAGGGCATTCTTGACCCACCTATAACGGTTGAATTATCAGATGAGGAGGCAGCTGGGGATGATGGCGATGATGAAGGTGATGGTGGCGACAAGCATGATGGTGATGATGTCTGAGATTGTTTCGAGTAGATAGGTTTTGTATGGCTTTGTGCCTTGTGAATTTCTGTAGGTTTCTGATGTAACTTCTTGCGCGGTCGCGCCTTTTAATGGATGACGTTTGCCTTTATGCAATTGTTGTGATTTTGTTTGAACATGACGTTTATTCCATTTCGTTACAATTATTGCGTTGTTGTTAGAAACTTAGGTTAAATTAGCGAGAATAAATGTAAGCATGGCTCTTGTGTGAGCAATTGCCCGGTCTCGCGCTATGTTCGCGGAGGACCTTGGAGGCATGACTGGAGTGTTTTCTTGCTAATCAGAAGTTTAACATGCATTTGTAACGAAAGAAGTCAGTCGTGAAAAAAGAGCATGTCGTATGCTTTCATTGATCAAGTAGGCGCTTAGGCCAAGATACATTGCGTAAGTAGCAAAATAGGCGCTTAGCCAACATAAAAAGTAAAGGCGCGTGGCCGACATTAGTGGATAAAGGCGCAGGGCCTACATAGTCACATATAGCATTTGCGCAGTTGTTGCGCATTCCACGTGCGCGGGACGATGTGTCCATCCAGGGTGCGCAATTTGTAAGCCCCTTTTCCTAGCACCTCGTGCACCAAGTATGGGCCTTCCCATTTAGGTGCTAGCTTTCCTGGGCGTTCGGCGTTTGAGGCTTCGTTGTCTCGAAAGACATATTCCCCTGGAGTGAAGGTACAGATGCGGACTCGCGCGTTGTAGTACCTCTCCAGTTGTGTTTTGTACTTGGCTTCTTTGATACGCGCGATCTCGCGCCTTTCTTCTAGCAAATCTAAGTCAAGACGACGCTCTGCCTCGTTGTCGATTGCGTTGACTGCTGTCAAACGCGGAGAGGGCAGGCCAACTTCCGCCGGGATAACCGCTTCTGAGCCATAAACTAGGCTAAAAGGGGTTTCGCCGGTACTTGTTTTTGGCATGGTTCGGTGAGCCCACAAGATACTTGGGAGCTCATCCACCCAGCCTCTTCGTTTAGTACCCAGTCGGGCCTTAATCCCATCGACGATACACTTGTTCACACTTTCAACCTGCCCGTTGCCTTGAGGATGCGCGACGGAGGAGAAAGTGTGTTCGATTTTCATCTCCTTCATCCAGTTCTGGAGGTCATCTGACGCAAAGTTGGTGCCGTTGTCTGTTACAATCTTGAGTGGGAGGCCAAACCTGCAGATGATGTGTTCCCAAATGAACTTGCGCACCATCATAGCTGTAGTTGAAGCAAGGGCTTTGGCCTCCACCCATTTTGTGAAGTAGTCGACGGCTACTATTATAAACTTAACAGCGCCGGGAGCGTCTGGGAAGGGTCCTACCATGTCGATTCCCCACTGTTGGAAGGGCCAAGCGGTGGACACGGGGATCAGATCATTTTTGGGGCGCAGGGTTTTCGGAGAGTGCCGCTGACAGGAGTCGCATTTGTGCAGCTCTTTCAGGGCATCAACATGCATCCCTGGCCAGTAATATCCGGCGTTCATAATCTTTGCAACAACCATGCGTGGTCCTGCATGGATGCCGCAGATTCCTTCGTGAATCTCCCTTATCAGATAGTTCGCATCTTGGGGGTCCACGCAGCGCAGTAGTGGCCCCAAGAAGGACTTGCGGTATAAGATACCATCATTCATTTCGTACTGCAGAGCTTTGTTCTGAATCTTTCTCGCCTCTGCCTTACTCTCTGGGAGTATTCCTTCTTTCAAGTACTGAATGATAGGAGTCATCCAGGATGGCTGTCCTATCTCGATCACGTTGACCTGTCGTAGGAGAACGGATGGATTCTTGAGTACTTCAATCCTTACATCTTTGGCGAGATGTTGGAAGGATGTTGAAGCAAGCTTGCTTAGAGCATCGGCTGGTTTGTTTTCAGAGCGGTTGATGTGGACGACCTTGTGAGACTTGAATTGTTGGAGCAACTCTTTTGCCTGCTCTAGATATAGGGCCATAACTTCGCCCTTTGCATCGTAAATACCATTGACTTGGCTGGCTATCAAGAGTGAATCAACATGTGCTTGTAGATTTTTAGCTCCCATTTTGATGGCGAGGCGCAAGCCTGCCAGAAATGCCTCGTATTCCGCCTCGTTGTTGGTGTTCTTAAAATCCAACTTGATGGCGTAAGTGAATTCATGGTTTTCAGGGCTTACCAGGCGCAATCCAGCTCCCGCGCCGTCCTCGTTTGAAGCCCCGTCGGTGTAAAGCATCCAAGTCTCATTTGTCGTGTCTTTTTCAGGAGTCTCTACTAGCTCACAATCTTTGATCTTCTCAACTGGGACTTCTGTGATGAAGTCCGCTAGGACTTGACCCTTGATGGCCGGGCGCGGCCGATACAGGATGTTGTGGCCCCCCAGTTCGATGGCCCATTTTGCTAACCGCCCGGACGTTTCTGGTTTTTGAAGTATCGTGCCGATATGGAAATTGGTAAGTACGGTGATCACATGCCCTGTAAAATATCTGCGCAGCCTTCTGGAGGCGTGTAGCAGTGCTAGTACCAATTTTTCCATTGTGGAATATCTCGTTTCCGGGTCAGTGAGTACTCTGCTGACATAATAAATTGGAGTTTGAACTCCATTTCTTTCCACCAATAACACCGATCCTACTGCCTTATCTGAAGAAGATAAGTACAGTACGAGTGGTTCTTTTTCAAATGGTGCCGTCAGGGTGGGAAGCTCGATCAAACATTCTTTCATTTGCTGAAAAGCCTTTTCTGCTTCAGGGGTCCATCTGAACTCTTGCTTCTTCATACAATTGCGCAGCGTGCTGATAAAAGGGTACGATTTCGCAGCGTGATTTGACAAAAAGCGGTTAAGCGCGGCGAGTCGGCCGGCCAACCGTTGCATTTCTTTGATTGTTCGCGGCGATGGCATCCGCTCTATTGCCTGGACTTTTTCCGGATTCACTTTAAAGCCGCCGTTGGTGACTATGAAGCCTAAAAACTTCCCTTCTTCCATGCCAAAAGAACACTTGGCTAGATTCAACTTCATGTTTACACTGCGCAATGAGTTGAACGTTTTCTCGATGTCTTTCAACATTTGGTCCTCTTCGGGACTTTTGACCACTAGATCATCGATGTAAACTTCAATATGTTTTCCGATGTCACCCGCGAAGGTCTTGTCCATCAATCGCTGGTATGTGGCGCCAGCATTTTTCAGACCGAATGGCATCTTCGTGTAGCAAAAAATCCCAAGATCAGTACGAAAGGCCGTCTTGTCTTCATCCTCAAGCTTCATTTGGACTTGATGGTATCCTTTGTAGCAATCCAAGAAGCACTTCCATCTATATGGCGCAAGAGAGTCAATTTTTTTATCGATCTCAGGTAAAGAATAGCAATCTTTAGGGCACGCCTTGTTGAGATCAGTGTAATCCACACACATTCGCCATCCTCCACTGGACTTTTCTACCATCACGGGATTCGCCACCCAACTTTGATATCGTACTTCTCTCAGAATTCCCGCTTTAAGTAGCTCGCATACTTGCTCATTCATTGCTTTCGTCTTGTCTGCCCCTAGGCTGCGCCTTCTTTGGAACTTTGGCTCAACAGAGGGGTAGGTGTTCAGACAGTGCTCGGTTATGTCGCGCGGGACTCCGGTCATGTCGGCCGGGGTCCAGGCGAAGATGTCCATATTCCTGAACAAGAGTTGCTTGAGGCGTGTTCTGATGTTTGGTGAGATGGCGTGGCCTATCGTCACCGTTTGCTCTGGGTATTTCCGATTTAAAACCCATTTCTCAGGCTCGGTTGCTGAAACTTTCGCCGCTTTCGTTGGGCGCATCTCCTCTGTCAACATCACCTCTTTCTTCGCATAAACGATTGCCACCCCTGTCTTGGTTGGGAAACCAATCGTCGAGTGGGGGATGGAAGTTATCATGTTCAGCTCACCTTGGGTTTCTCTTCCGATCAACACATCATGCCTCGACTTGACAGGCATCACCATGAAGTTTACCTTAGTTGTTCTTGAATGTTTCCCGTCAGAGAGCGTGACGGGGAAACTGATTTGGCCAAGTGGAAAGACCATTTCATTGCAGAATCCTGACAAGGGGTAATCAACTGGCTCGAGTCTCGCTTTGTCCTCGTCGTCGAACTGATTAAAGCACTGCTCATAGATGATGTCTGCTGTACTTCCCGGGTCAATGAAGACGTATTCAGTTTCGTAATGGCCGATGATACCGGTGATGACGATGGGTCGTGTGGCTCGGGGACCCCCGCGCACCACCGGGAAAATAACTTGCTGTTCTTGCCATGAAGGCTCATAAGGTCTCTTGCCTTTTTCTCTTGCGTTATACCTTGGTCCATTGACCATGTGAGTCTCCAGGCGTCGAACCTTCTTGTGATTTCCTTCATCGTGGCGATGGAGCTGTCGTGTTTCTTTGCGCACATTCTTCACTAGGTGGCTCAGCTTTCCACTTTTCAGTGCTCTCTCGATCTCTTGTCGCAAGCTGTAACAATCATCTGTTAAGTGGCCTGTATCCTTGTGGAAATCACAATACAGATTGGGGTCTTGTCCCTTTTTGTTCGTCATAGGCCTGGGAGCCTTAAAATCATGGTTCTCCGTCATTAGCACCTCTTTTGGTGTTTTTATGAGCGGAGTCCAATGCTTTTCACGATTATCGTCTCGGACTGCCTTTCTATAACCGATGCGGTCAATGGTGTCACGCGCGTCTTCCTTATAGCGTGATCGTTCTTCGTAGCGGGGTCGATCGCTATAACCGCTGGAGTGGTTGGCCTTCCACCCAGGGTTTCTGCCTTTGTTGCGCCTGTTGTCATCGCGCGAGTGACCCCCTTTGGAAAATTTATCTTCAGAACGATAGTTGTTGTTTCGTGCGAGAGACTCTTCCGTTTGCGCGACTATCTTCGCGGCTTCCATGAGTTTGTCCCACTCCTTTGGCATTCCATCTTTTCCAGTGATGGTTCTAATCAGGCTATCACATCGGATTGCTTTCTTGAAATGGCAGCGCATGAGTTGTTCACTCACGCCACCGATCTCCAAACATTCTTTGTTAAAACGCGTAATGAAGTCTTCCAGACCCTCATTTTCTCTTCGCCAGATATCTTCAACTTCAGCTGTGTCGCGCTGGTATCGCCTTTGCTGACTGAAGTGACTCAGAAACTGAGTCCTGAAATCTACCCATGATTTTATTTTTCCCGGAGGAAGGCTGTCGAACCAGGCGCGAGCAGCTCCCGTTAATGTTTGGATAAACAAATGACACCACATGGGCATGTTCCAACCTCTCATGCAACCGACGCTAGTAAACACTCTGACGTGGTCGTCTGGATCAGTCAATCCATTGAACTTTCCGACGGTCGGAGGTAACTTTTCTCTCTTGAGCGGCGCTAGTGCTATCTTTGGGATGAACTTCGAATGCTCTATAGCTTCTTCTGGTCGATAGGCGAGGCGAAAGTCGCGCTCCGCTTCCTCAGTATAACCAACGTGTTGCCTTGGTTTGTAATACTCGTGATTTCTTTGCAAACGATTGAAGACCGAAGATTCGTCATCGTTCTCCCAGGTTGGATCCCAGGTTGGATCGTTCGGGTCAGTTTCTTCATATTCATCATTCATGTTGCGCGGCGTGAGCCGGCTATGAACTGGGCCTCTTTGGAAATTTGACGGTTCGTCATAGTAGCTTTCTGTCTCCCCCCGTGTGTCACGCGTGCCCTGCACGCTTAGTCTTCGGGTAGGGGGAGGTCTGTTGGCTCTTCCTTGGATATTTTGCGGTGGTGGCGTCGGGCGCGGCCCGTGACTTGGGCCGGTTGGTGTAACCAAGGAAGGTTCTGCCGTGAGAACTGCTTGTTGCGCACTCAAGGATTGGTATGCCGCGTTAATGGTGGCGAGTTGCTTGGCGTACCATGAGGCTGGGGTTTCGCCCTCTGGTAGCCCTAATAGCGCTGAGATATTCTGAGGTGGAGTTGGGTTCGATGGTCCAGCACCGTTGTTTCCTGGGGTAGTTTGATTGATGCGGGTGAAGCTCCCGTGAGGGCCCCCGGTGTTGGCCATCTCGATCTCGCCGATTTCTTCAACGTGTTGGGGTTGGATGTTTTGATTATCCACCCCCAATGCTGCGTTAGGGTCTGCTCCAAGACCAACAAATTCGGGAATGATTCCTTGACCAGCCATGATCGAAGGAAGAAAAGCAGTGAAAACTCAGGAAATAAGAAGATGAAAGTGGTTTGTAGAAAAAATCGGTGGGCGCCAATGAAGAAACACGGAACTAATTAAGGGATTAATCAGTTTGGTTTATGTTCCTTGCATAGTGGTTAATCTTCTTATGGCCTCCTGAGCTCCTTGATGACCGTGGTTAACTGCAAAACAAAACACCGTTACTCGTTAAGAGGGGAATGTGGGGGTTTCCCTCTTAACCGGGCTCCGGCGTGAGAATAAGCGACTGTGCTTAGGAGATAATTAAGTAGTAAGTGAGAGAGTAGAGGGAGTGGAATGAATAACCTGTGGAGTGAGGTCTCTATTTATAGCCGGAGAGGTGTAAGAGGATATGGGCTGATGGGCCTTGGACCGGAAGTCGACAACTTGGGCGATATGCTCTTTGTCTCACTTGTCTCGACCGTTAGTGGCTTCTGAGAGTTCTTTGGTGCTGGCGCACAATGATTGGAGCCACGTGTCATAGTTGTCGGCCTGGCCGCCGTCCTGCCATCAGCAGGCAAGTGGAGATCGTGGGGCAGTTGTCTCTGCCTTATGATTGGTGCCAGGTAGGCGTCCTTGAGTACTTTTTGTCTCCTGCATGTCAGACGATCGTGGAGCACGATTGAGCAGGGTCAGCAGGGCGCTTATTGGCTCTTTTTTCCGCCACTTGTACTTTGTGTACTATTTTGCAACAGCCTTGCGCTGTTAACGCGCGAGTCCCTTGTTGAGCACGTAATAACCTCGCGCGTGGTACTGGTCTGTTGCACACTCTTTTCGGAATGTTAAGTGTTGTTAATTGGAGCTTCTTGCTATCCTGACCTCGCGCCGCATTACCAGATGTGCTGTATCTCGCGCGAGGTTGACAAAATAAGAAAATTGTTGGATAAGGAGTATGGTCCCGCGCGACCTTGCAGGAGGGTTGCGCAACTTTTTGGGACCATACCCCTTCAAGTATATACATGTTTATAGATGTATGTGTATATGTATATGTAGGGTGAGATTCCTCTACAAAGTGTGTTTTTTCTACAAAGTGTAGGAAGTATTTTGTGTCATTGGATGTGTTTGATCAATGGTTGAGATTAGTTGAGTGGCATTTTTGTAATATTTGTGTTTTAATTATTGATTCATTTAATGGGTGAGGGGCATTGTAGTCATTAATCGTGTTTTAAATAAAGAAACTACCATCAGTTCCTTTATTCTAGCCATTTCTTCATTAATTAACCACCAATCTCTAAAATCATGGATCTAGACATCCACTAAAGAAGATTCATTCCAACATGATTCAAGAACATTCAAAAATGGAAAATACCGAGATATGATAATATTCCTAAATAATACGGATGGGCAATTCGAACTCGAGCCCAATCTTAAAAACCGATCAACTTTTTTTTTGAATGGCCAATTTCTTAGGCTAGTGGGTATGGTTGATGGACCATCCTTGAGGATGATCCGCCACGTAGGCGCCACGTCATCATCCTCCCAAAAATGGTCCATCCTCCAAAACTAGAGGGCATGGTAAGTTGGTCCTAGTCATCATCCTCCACCACTTTTATGTTTTTTTTTTTTTTAATCTTCAACTTTTTTTAACATTTAACAAATAAAGTAACAAAATATTTTCATTAATATTAAAAAACATTACATAAACTTAAAAAAAAATTAAAAAAAAACATAAACTTAAAAAAAAATAAACTTAAAAAAAAACTTAAAAATATCCTAATATATTAAAAGAAGCAACTAGTCTTCGTCTTCCATGTCGTGGTCGGGTTCGTTTTGAGCGTTGTTCCAAATGTACTCCACCAAGTCCGCTTGTAGGTTATGATGTGTGTACTCGTTACGTAGAGCGAACATATTCAAATCTTGTTGTTCCGCACTAACTGGAACAGAATTTCCAGTTGACGCGTCTTCGTCGTACTCGCATATCGCTCTACCTTCGTCTTCAATGACCATGTTATGAAGGATGATACAAGCGTACATAATGTGTCGTAACCTCTTTGGTGTTTGCGAACGTGCTGGATGTTCAATGATGTGCCATTTTTTTTGTAGAACACCAAAAGCCCGTTCAATATCTTTTCTCGCACCCTCTTGAAACTTCGCAAACTTTTTTCTTTTGTCGTCTGTCGGGTGCGGAATAGTTTTAACGATTGTCGAGTACTTTGGGTATATCCCATCGCCTAGGTAGTAACCTCGCCTGTATTCCACCCCCGAAACTGTAAAGTTTGTGTCTGGACCTGTACCCGCCACTACATCCTCAAATATCGGTGACTGGTATATGATGTTAAGGTCATTGAGCGAACCAGGTAGACCAAAAAAAGCATGCCAGATCCAGAGATCCTGTGATGCAACCGCCTCTAGAATAATAGTCGGATGTCCATGATCTCCCCTAGTATACTGACCTTGCCATTGGACTGGGCAGTTCTGCCACGCCCAGTGCATGCAATCAATGCTCCCGAGCATTCCTGGGAAACCATGTCTCTGTTCGTGTGCTTGATATAATTTTTGAACGTCGTTTGTGTGACACCCCAGGAAAATTTCGCAAACTTGCTCGGGGAGCCGCGATACGGTACAGGTAAACGTCACACCACTAGCTTCCTCAGTAACCGCATGCTAAATTTCGGGACGAAATTTCTTTCAAGTTGGGGATAATGTGACAACTCGAATTTCCGACATTCTTTATTCGCATTTATTGCACGTTGACCGTCTAGATTATTGCTTACACGAATTATTTACCTGGTAATTGTGCACACTAAATTATAGTTAAGATGATAATCTTGTTTTTTTGAGTGATAAGGTGTAAGTACTTGACTGCCTGATTAACTGTAAACTGTTTGAGACCTGAACAACTCGACGAAACACAATATCTGTTTCGCCATAACCACTCTCGACGAAACAGATTGTTTCGCCAACAACCCTCTCGACGAAACAGGCTGTTTCGCCGAGCCCAGATCCACCGAAGCCCAGTTCGGGCCCAACACGTTATTTTGAGTCTTAAAACGTGAAACATCATCAGTTTCACACATTTATCATAACAACCGAAACCCTAGAACACTCTCCCTTTCTGTGCGACGGCAACAACCATCGTTCACCATCATCCCTAGCTCTCGAATCCTTGTTCCTTCATCTCGAATCGGTTAGTGTGTGTTTGTTAGTCGATTCTATGTTTCTGTATTGTATAGATTCTTGCTGGTGCATATGATTGATGTGTGTTACGGCTGTGATGAGTGTATGATGGTGATGATATAGATTTCGATGAGTATGATATACGAAACTTGATACAATCGAATGCTCGGTTCTGAATGTTGTTTATATGGCCTGATTCTGATTACATTAGTATCTTGATAGGGATTGATGTGATGATGTTGTATGTTAATTGATATGCTATACACATAAACTAGGGTTTATGCTAGACAATGATTCTTGGATGATTGATTTATGATGATTCGATATGCACAATGATCTTCATATGATTTCTGTTATTATTGACGGCTGCTAGAATGATTAGGGTTTATGCGTTATTCGCATCTGCTGTAACTGATGTCTGCGAAGCTGAACTGTCCGACGAAACAGGACTCTCGGCGAAACAGAATGTGTTTCGCCAAGAGTCATCGACGAATTAGAATCCTGTTTCGCCAATTAAGACCACGACGAAACAGAACGTGTTTCGTCAACTGTGTGTTTCGCCAACTTATGTGTTTCGTCAATATCTGTGTTTCGCCAACATGTGTGTTTCGCCGAATAGCTGATCTGTGCAGGAACTTGAGTTAATTCTGTTAAGTGTTAACTGGAATATGTAACTGCTGTTAAATGTTAAACATGACTGGTATGATTGTGATTACGTGTTACCTGCTTACACATGAACAACTTAAACACAAACTGATTATGTATACGTGCGTACTTTAGGACGTGATTGATTAACTATGAGCATACTTAGCATACCGAGCAAACCAAGGTGAGTTCACACTCTTACCAAGGCATGGGATTCCCCGGTGGGTTGGGAATGGGATTGAATGATTACTTGTACTTACATCATTACTAGACTACTTACCACGGTCCTCGGATTGGGAAGGATGCCTGTGCCAAACTCTACGTAAAGCCTACGTACTGTCCTCGGTTTGGGAAGGACACTAGTGTTTAAACCTACGTAAAGCCTACGTACTGTCCTCGGTTTGGGAAGGACACTAGTGTTTAAACCTACGTAAAGCCTACGTACTGTCCTCGGATTGGGAAGGACACCAGCACTAAACCTACGTAAAACCTACGTACTACCGTCCTCGGATTGGGAAGGACGCCAGCGCTAAACCTACGTACTCGCTACGTACTGTCCTCGGTTGGGAAGGGCACTTACGTAAAACCTACGTAAACTTATACTTACTACTATCCTCGGATTGGGAAGGATACTTATGGATAAAACTAGTCTAGTAACTTACAACATGGGAAGCCCCCACTAATTGAACTTACAACATGGGAAGCCCCCACTAATTGAACTTACAACATGGGAAGCCCCCACTAATTGAACTTACAACATGGGAAGCCCCCACCAATAGAACGTACTATCGGCCCAGTAGAGCCACATGTTACATACGAACTTACTATTACGCATTTACTTTCTGTGAACTCGCTCAACTAGTTGTTGATCCTCTGTTACATGCCTTGCAGGTCGTTAGATACATGGAGCTTGCACAGGAAGGAGCAGGTCGTTGTGGGATACGGATCGTAGACGATATTTGAACTTATAACTTATTTTGGGTTTTCATTATTATGCTTCCGCTACTTAAACAATGTTTGGTTATGAACATCAGTCATGTCAAGATGAATTACCTTTTCCTACTTTTACACTTAAATACTATGTTTGATATGATTGATGGCTTGATCTTGGTCAGTCACGCCTCCAAGCGGTGATACTCCGCGGGTGGATTTTGGGGGTGTGACAGTTTGCGTTCGGTTTCCGCAGGTATCGCTTGCTATACAATTTGACAACCCATTCGCAAAATTTGTGCAAACATCGACGTGCGGTTCTTTCAGACATCCTAATATACTCGTCTAATGCATCGGGTGCGTAACCGTACGCAAGTTGGCGAATGGCCGACGTGCATTTTTGTAAATTACTGAAACCCCTTAGCCCCCTAGCGTCGTTCCGCAATGTAAAAAACGGATCTGACTGGGCCATGTCGCCTGCAATACGTAAAAACAGTGGACGACTCATGCGGAACCGACGTCGGAAAATCTCGGCTGGGTACACGGGTTCGTCGGCAAAATAATCGGCTAGTAGTTTAGCGTGGCCGGCTATAAATTTAAAACGAAACATAAATGAAATTAATTATAAAATACATTTTCAAATCTATATAAAACATAAGGAAAAAAAAGTAAAATACCTTCTTGGTCTCGGTTATATTTTGCTCGTCTAGTTAGCCGTTGGGACGACCCTTGATCAGCCGCCATGAAGACTTGAGCCGCGTTCATAATCATGTTGTGCATAATATCATCCTCTTCCGAAGATGATGAATACCACGCAGACGAAGCCGATGAAGACATAGAAGAAATTGAAGAAATGGAAGACATGGGTGAAGCCATGATAATTTTTGAGCGAGAAATGGGGTGGTAGTGTGTAAAAAACGGTATAAAATATGATGAGTTTTTATAAAAAGGGAAGAGTGGTTTATAAAATGTGAGAGAGATGGGGTGGTAGTGGGTGAAAAGTTGTGAAAAAAATGGTTAAAGATGTGAGTATTTATAAAAATGGAAGTGAATTGGGGTATATTTTGAATTATAACCGTTTGGATATTTAATGTTAATTAGAAATTAATTTTTTTTTTATTTTGAACGGTCACAAATGTTGAAGGGCCCACCATTATGCTTCGTCGCAAACGGCAGGAACCCGACGTTCAAGACGGGACCGGGGGGGGGGGGGGGGGGGCGGCACGGTGTTGGGACCGTCGCCGACCCAGGACGATCCGGGGAAGAACCCCCATACCGAGTAGTCTTACTCTCTGTAAGATTTGAACCTATAACCTCACACTTAAATATATTAAAAGGTTTTACTTTGCCATTGGACCACTAACCCAAGTGTATTAAAACCCGATCAACGAGTAAATGGAGTAGGCATGCACCAATGGTTTACTTAAAAGCGCCTGGTTTATTTTTGCACCAAGCTCATAGCAGAGTGGTTTCACGGACGGATAAATCCGGGTCAGTTTTAAAAACAATGGTTAGAAACATATAAATAACTCTGAACAAAGGCTCTAGAAATAAATCGTTTCGGAAAATGTACTTCAAACAAGCTCATACAATCTTGTAATGATCACTTTCACATTTCGATTGGTTTAAACTTTCGGAAACTACTTCAAACAAGCTCATGTAATCTTGTAATGATCACTTTCACGTTTCGATTGGTTAAAACTTCAAAATCAACCAACGTAGTTTCATCATTCGAATTGATTGGCTCAAACCAAAATTCCGAGGCTAAAAAGACCACTAACCAAACCCGACCAGATCGGATGAGTTGTCCAAACCGCGCTAACATGATTTATAAATATAATACATATACATAACCGCATATTTAAAAACGTTATATAAAATAACCACCACCATTAAATAGTCAAAACCAATCAACTTCAGTTTGTACATTCGGGCATCAACACTGTAACAACCTTAATCAAGTGATCACATATATCAGTCTGAACTGTCTGATGACTTGTTAAAAAAAACACAAGGATGTAACTTTATACATCAACAAACTTCAAACTAAACATATATCCTCCTCAACATAGAATCTAAAAACCTTCATATCACAACCTACAGATTCACCATTGTTGCTTTCACCTTCCTAGACTTAACCAAACCCTGCACAAAAGCATCCACAATCTGCTTCTGCGACTCGAGCATCAACTCGTTTCGCTTCATCTCCGTCTCCATTCGCATCTCTTCAATCTCCCGAGCCATATCCATCTTCATCTTCTCCACCTTCATAAACCCTTCTCCTAACAACCGTATCGACGACACCACTTCCGCTACCCCACCATCCTTCCTCTTCCCTTTCTTCCCATTTTTCCCATTCACATCCTTCCCATTCGAATTGGAATTCTTTTCGTTTCGCCATTTTCCCCTTAACACATTCGTACTCCTCGGAACTTTCACCCACATTTCATCATCATCATCATCATCGCCATCATCATGATCATGAACAACCTTGCTGAATTTTCTTGGCCGAAGACCGGGTCGACCGGATTCTTCATGAGGCGGGATCGGAGTGTTAGCGGGTTTGCTCCTAACCCCGCCTCCAATCGACGGTTTTTTGTGATTTTTCGCTTCTCGAATTAGGGTTTCTCTGGCTCTGTAAGCAGATGAAATTAGGGGTTCTTCAATTGGGGCTTCTGATACTGACCGTTGTGCATAATCATCAACATTGTTTGAATTGTAATTGGGGTACGAATTGTAACGATTTGAGGTTCCAGAATTGAAATTAGGGTTAGGGTTTGGTTTGGTTCTCTGTTTGGTGGAAATTGGGGCTAAAGTAGCAAACTTTTGAACAGCTAAAGGTTTGACTTGAATTCCCTGACCCGGATCCGGATTATTACCGGGTTCGGAGCTGGATCCGGGTCCGTTTTCCATGGCTTCCATAGCTTCGTAATATAACCAGGTGGAGAAAAACCGTTCACCGGGGAAAGCGGAGGCGCGTTGCTTCTCGGCACGGTGGCGTTGGCGGAGCTTCTCCATCTTGTGGCGGCACTGAGCGGAGGTTTTCGGCGGTGTAACGTCAGGGCAGCTGGAGGTGACTGTTTCAGCCACCGCATCCCAATCGGGGGTTCGGAGGAACGCGCGGTGGAGCGCGTGCCATCTCTCTCGGTATGCTTCGATGAGTACCAGAGCCTCGTCGCGTGTCCAGCACGGCGGTGGAAACTTCCGTACAGTTTTCTGTCCGGTGGAAGACATTGCGGTGGTGAGTTTGAGCTACGGCGCACGTTAGCAAGTTAAAGGTACTTTTTTTTGCGGTGACGGCGCACGTTAGCAAATTAACGGTGGCTTTTTGCGGTGGTGGTTTTTTGTGAGCGACGGCGCACGTTAGCAAGATAACGGTGCCTCTTTGCGGTAGTGAGTTTGAGCGACGGCGCACGTTAGTTGAGTTATTGGTGCACGTTAGCAAGTTAACGGTGGTTGGAACGGTGGTGGTGTGAAGGGGGGCGGTGGTAGGTGTGGCGGCGGAGGGGATATGATATTATAGTGAGGGGGTGGGGGGGTGAGGTGGGGTAAATATAATGGAAAAGTGGGGGTGGATAGGGGGACGGTGGGTGATAATGACGATGGGGTTGGGTGAGGCTAGAGTGCACGGAGTGGTGACGTACAGACGGTTCGGATCATCAAGAGTCCACCGGGCTACCATCAAATGATGGAGCCAATAGGGTCACGGGCACAGTGGTTTGGGGTGGTGTGTGCAACTACACCCTACCGTATCAGACGTTTTCTTTTGGGACAAAGTTGGGTGGTCCGGCTTTTGACTTATTTGATTCGGGTCATTTGCACAATTAACTGTTAAAATTTTATTAAAAAAAATATAGAAGAGAACGATTAAGCAAACATTTTATTGGAATAAGTGGGTACCGGCCAAGGTCGTATTATTTGGGTGGCTTGCTAAAGGTGCAGATTAGAGCCAGAATCAACGAACCATATTCTCTCGTCATGTCTATAGGCTAGGGCGATATGGTGACAAATTCGAGTGTGGTTGAAACTCCCCAACCCGGATCAAATGAATGCATCGGCCCAGATTCTTAATTCGATTAATTAACACGTTGGCTGGATCGAAAGATTGGAAAAATGTCATCATCGCAATTGCTTTTACTACACTGTGGCAGATTTAGAATGCTAGAAAACGACATGGAATTCAAGCAAAAGTTTATTTCGATTCACAAAACGGTTGAAGACATCAAAATGTATTTTTTATGGATTAAAAATTGGTCGAAATTCAAAATTTTGGAGTGGGATAGATGGTGCGGCTTTAATATAAGGAATCTCTTTGTGTTTTACAGTTTCTTGCTAACCCGCTATTAATATATAGTTTTCTGCCGTTCAAAAAAACTACTAACAAAAAAGCTCATGTATAAGTTACTAAAACTAACTTTACAAACCAATCATGTTTATGTGTTGTTTAAATCGGCTGTGTACTAACAACTCATGTATATGTAGCTAGATTACTAACTAGTGTGATTTACGGGTATCTTTAATAAATAAATAAAAAGGAATAGACTTGAATAAATAGTGCGTGAAAATAATATGAAAATAAAAACTAAGAAAATCTGACAAAACAAACACATTTGAAACTTGCGTGAAAATAATATAAAAATAAAAACTAAGGGTTTGTTTGGTAGCCTCCGAATGGTCATTAAGAGGCTACCTCTTAATGGAACCATTAAGAATTTTACCAATGAGAAGGTAGAAGAATGTGACATGTGATGATTTACCATTCAGAGGTTACCTCTTAACCATTCAGACTTGAGGTTACCTCTTATTCATTCAGAGGTTTTAAACCATTAAGAGGTAGCATCTGAATGGTCATTAAGAGGCTATCAAACAGCCCGTAAGAAAATCTGACAAAACAAACACGTTTGAAACTTTGGGCTTCAGAGAGGCGGACTCACGTGTCCATACACATGAGAGGTGGACCCTTGAAAAAGAAATTAGTGTATTTTATAGACAAAAGTCCGATCGCACCCCTATAAAATATGGTTGAACCTTTCATTCGCACCCACAAAAAACAATTCTTGAGTCCAACACTACTGGGCTTGTTTATAACTTTTTGAAAAATAAAATCAATTGATAACAAATAACAATCAATATAAAACAAGGTCGTTGATAGTAAAGATCTGCTTGACGTGGAATTCCTTGCATGAACCATTGAATGGTTCATGAACATATTGCCTTCCATTGTCAATGATGACTTCGCTAGGTATACCAAACATAAAGATGATGTTTCCTTAGAATAAACATATTACTTGTTTTCATGTAATCGAGTGCCAAGGGTTTTACCTCATGGCACTTGGTGGTGTAATTGATTACCCCTAAAAAAACTTGACCTTTCGATTGCTTTTGGGAGATGATTTAACTATGCCCATTTCTATTTGTCACACGGCTATGTTGATGTTATCAAGATCAAATCATGTTTGGTGCATTCTTAATTCGGGTGTGAAGTTAAGTTAACACGAGTCACATTTCCTAATTTCTTCCATGGCCTCTCTATGCATAGTTTGCCAATAATAACTTGGGTTCATGTCATGACCCCTTCCACCATCCTACGAAGGCGTGAGTGTATCACAAAAACACTCTCATTTGAACTTACTCGTTAATGTAACCGATTTTGATAGGACAAACAAAACTTACTCGATAATGTAACTAATTTTGAGATGACAAACACATCACATGGAACATGACTTTTGAGTAATGTTTTCACCTTTCGTGGTGTTTTGCCTCATTTAACTTTTGAGCCTATTCTCCATCCTCGTGAAGGATTCTTGAAGTCAAGGATTCTTTGAGCCTATTCTCCAAACTCGAAAAACTCAAAATTCGATTTGATTCGAATTTAAAAAGGTCTTTCTTAAATCCAGCTTAAAATGGAAGCAACTTCCGAGTTTAAATAACCCAATTTAGTTAATCCGGGTAACTTGAAATTCGAATCACTAGACAGTCGTCTTGGACGACATAGGTACAATATATGCGTTTAAATATAATTTGTTGTATATACTTACATTACGCCCCGCTTGCGGTATGCGCATATAATGTATATATGTGTGGGCGCTCGGGGGGCAAAAGTGAAAATGCACTTATTTTAACGTTATTTTACTAATTTCGTGAAAATAACGTTAAAATAGGGGGATGGTTAATCATGCATCATGTAGGGAGTAC
This sequence comes from Helianthus tuberosus, assembly GCA_030545235.1. Taxonomy (NCBI): domain Eukaryota; kingdom Viridiplantae; phylum Streptophyta; class Magnoliopsida; order Asterales; family Asteraceae; genus Helianthus; species Helianthus tuberosus. Next base: position 122,766 of record JARYGA010059713.1, on the reverse strand, counting down.
ATGCACTAATCGGCCTTTTGTCTTAATTGTTGATTGTTATGTGCCTTTATGTCCAAGGCTTGATGCAAAACTAATATCAAGTCGGGGGTATAACTGGAAGCAGCCTCTATACTTCTACGAGGTAGAGGTAAGGCTGTCTGCATCTTACCCTCCTTAGACCATACCTTAGATTTGCTATTAGTGAGATTTACTGAGTATGATGATGATGATGACTTACATGAGTGTATCTATAAATATTCGCTATGTACCATACAAATTGTCCTAACATACACAATAAAAAATGATTTTTTTAATCAAATTGTATAGCTTTAATGATTGAAAACATATGAAGTAGAATTACAACAAGGAATTGAATGAGGGGTAGTATGTAAGTAATAGAATTAGATTGAAATTTTAGAAACTAAACAAAGTGTTTACCAAAAAAAAAGAATTTTCACCTAGACTAGACCAGTTTCATCATTCGGCGTTGTGTCACTAGCAGGCTCATCAGAAACTGACGATGTAGACTACGGGATTTGATCAGGACAATCGAGAAGCCACTTATACATTTATTCAATTATCCACACCCAGTAGGACTATCCCTCCATTTGAGGCTGATCTTGTCTTTAGTTTGACAATCGTCCCTCACAAGAACACCAATACAGTCTTGGGACCAGTTCGCCTCTTCCCATGAAATCTAAGAACCTTGAATCACCTTACCGACATGGTTGCCAATAAACATCCATCACAAATCTATCCTAAAGATGCAAGGGACACCGAGAATCCTTATCCAAGCACTGCGTTCATAACCAATCGATTGGCCCTCCAATCGAACAAGTGAAGCAAACCATTTACTCCATATATCTTGTAATTTGTGGAACTCCATTACGTCTTTGGAGTCGAAGAAAGTTAATATATCTGAGAAGCCACCCAAATATCTTATTCACAACTCTTGAATCTTTAAACTCACAATAAAAATATGTATGTTACAAAGAGTTAAGAAATCCAACACCCTACCTATAAGGACCGCATCAACTGCCACGTCATCAAAAAGTCAAGTCAGATGCCACATCATCAAAAAAACCAAGTCAGATGCCACATTATCAAAAAAACTCCACGTCAGATGCCACATCAACAAAAAAACTAATCGGGTTAGGGTTCAGTTAGTTTGGAAGTGATATTGACCAATAAGTTGAAAGTTGAGAGTGGTGTAGTACAAAACAAAAGTTAAAAGTGCTATCAGCCAATTGGTAAAAATTAAAGTTATTTAAATCCAATATCCCTAAAATAAATTCCACATTATTTTTCTAACTTAGACAATGAACTAGTGAAATATACAACTTAACTACACTTTAGAGAACAAATCAAGCATCACTTGAAATATGAGGGACTGAAGTTGTAACTTTCTTAGCGTATATATCAAACCTTACATCCATCTTAGGGTTTTCTCTAGCGATCGAAAGGTAGGGTTTGTCTCACAGCCGGCGTTCACCTTCACGGAGCTCAAACCGCAACAATGGCCGTAGGGTACTGCATCTCTCACCTACTTTCCTCTACACACATATACACGATACATATTTCAAACTTAATTTGTTGATTGAACAGGAAAAATAAGAGAATTTCCAAGGGCAAGAAGGGAGGAAAGAAGAAAGCGTGAGTTCATAACTTCATATTCCAATTCCTGATTGTTTATTTTATTCGATGATATTGATTTGTTAACGTTATGGTTATTAATTTGATTGAATAATGTTTGTAACAGAGCTGATCCGTTTTCCAAGAAGGATTGGTACGATATCAAGGCTCCATCGCTGTTTAACACTAGAAATGTTGGTAAAACACTTGTTACCCGTACTCAGGGTACTAAGGTAAACTTTAATTCGTAATTTTATTAATTTTTGTTGTTTTTACTTGTTTATTACTATCACTTGTGATTAATTAGGTTTAATTTGATGTATAGCTACTCTATAATTGATTTTATGTGGATTTTGATATATTGTGTTGGTGTAATTAGGTTTAAATTTGATTTATAGTTTTTTCAAATGATTTTTTGTGTGTAGATTTTGATATGTTGTTAGCTTTTGCTTTGTTCATTTGTTCATGTGTTAGTGTGACTTGCAACTAATTAGGTTTGAATTTGGCTTATAGTCTTTTCAATTGATTTTATGTTGATTTTGATGTATATAGTTTGCTGTAGGTTGCTCTTTTTTTATGTATATAGCTTGATGTAGTTTTGATGTATATAGTTTGCCGGAATTTTTTCGCACGTACTCGGGGTACTGATAGTGATGTAAGCTTGAGTTTGTTATTCAGCACCATTTTTACATGTTTGTAATTAGGTTTTAATTTGAATCAATGTAGGTTCTGATTTATTGTTAGCTGTAGTTTGCCTCTTTATCCATGTCGAATCTGAACTCTTAATTTAGATCATTATATGATTTTTTATATTTTTTTGAATTGATAGTGAAATGCTGATGCTAAGGCAAGCTTAAATTTATATCCGTTGTTGTTTTGAATGTTTGTAACTGTCATTTGTAATTACGTAGGTTTCAAATTGAATTTATGTAGATTTTTATGCATTGTTAGCTGTATTACATACTGAACTGTTATTTGGATTATTATATGATTCTTAATATCTGTGTTTAGAATTTAGAAATTGATAGCTAATGTTGTTATCTAATATCAGATTGCTTCCGACGGATTGAAACATCGGGTGTTTGAGGTGTCTTTGGCTGATATCCAGAATGATGAAGATCATTCCTACAGAAAGATCCGCTTGAGAGCTGAAGATGTTCAAGGGAAGAATGTTTTGACCAATTTCTGGGTATGATACCATATTTACGTTATTTTTTCCTACATTTAATATAATGAACGACGTTTAAATGTTAACATTTGCATTTTTTGTTTCCAGGGTATGGATTTTACCACAGATAAGCTCAGGTCGCTTGTGAAGAAATGGCAGTCTTTGATCGAAGCGCATGTTGATGTTAAGACAACCGACAACTACACATTGAGGATGTTTTGCATTGGTTTCACTAAGAAGCGTGCTAATCAGGTGAAAAGGACCTGCTATGCACAATCTAGCCAAATCAAGCAGGTATGAAGCTTGTCCGGTTTGCATATGACAACAATGATGCAGTTTGTCATGGCTAATTTGATTGTTTCATATCGTTATAGATCCGTAGGAAGATGAGGGAGATCATGGTGACACAAGCTCAAACCTGTGATCTAAAGGAGTTGGTTCAAAAGTTCATTCCTGAATCAATTGGTAGAGAAATTGAGAAAGCAACATCTAGCATCTACCCATTGCAGAACGTTTTCATCCGCAAAGTCAAGATCTTGAAGGCACCCAAGTTTGACATCGGGAAATTGATGGAGGTAAAATGCTAAATTTTGTTTATGACATTTTAAGTTATTCAATTTGATTATTACTGACATGTTTGTTGTTTATGTAATTGTGTTAATGTGTAGGTTCATGGAGATTACTCTGAAGATGTTGGTGTGAAGTTGGACAGGCCTGCTGAAGAGGCTGCTCCTGAAGCAACTGAAGTTATTGGTGCTTAAATGAGGGTTCATTACTTGTTTTCTATCTTTTACTTTCATTTCTTTCATGAACTTAAAACAATATCGGGTGTTGTTTTCTTTCTATAGAAGTTAGCGTCAACATTACGCCGTGAACGCCTATATGAAATTTTTGTAGTTGACTTCCAGATGTTAAGCTGCTTTGTCGTGGTTTGACATCTTTTTCATCGGAAAGTGGTTCGCTCTTCTGGAATGAGTATTTATTTATGTGGTGTGCCTTTATGTTAGGTGAACCATGAGTTAATAGTTTTTTTAAGTGGCGTATGGCTAAGCTGTAAGCCATAAACTTAAGACCCATCTTTAGACTATAACTTTTCTTTTTGTGTTTACTGATTCTAACCGTTCTATATGAACAGTGGCTTTGCGAATAATATTGCTTCCACATACTGGAGATCTTTTCTGTATCTTTGTTTTTATCCGAATGTTTCACCATCTTTTACTTCATTTATATATGCTTGTTCTTGATTTTGTGGCGGGTTTTCAAAGATGAGAGCATTTTCATCTTTGTCTGGAATCGATTTAGATCAAGATGTAGAGAGTATAGGTCGAAGTGAAATGAAATAGAAGTTAGCGATTGAGGCGTTTGGAATTCAGGATGAATGGTATGGTAGGGCTGGCATTGCAAGGCACGATATGAACACGATGGCCTGATTATATTATACTTTAGCAAATTTAAAACGAAAATCCATAAATGTCTAATCATAACATTATAATCTTATACAAAAATGTGATAGACCCTTGACATAATAATCCTTCTCAATACCTCTTTATATCCGTCATTTCTTCTTACCCAACTTTAAATTTTCTTGCCTGCACAGCACAGGCCACACACCCACCATGGTTAACCGAACACAAGCATGAACAACAGTACCAGTGGAAACAATCCCATCCCGCACCACTGCCGATGCCTCGCCCCCACTGTCACCGTCTACTGGAACAAAACGACCATTCATACCGAAGGCGAAAGAGAAATCCGCAGCCTGGCCGATATCAACAAGAATTTGTACCATGAAAAGGCCTTAAAATTTGTTGACACACCACCAAATAACAAACTGGACCAGTACTAACAGAATTTCTGAGGTTTTTTAATACTTTCATAATAAATACCCCGCTGCAACACACATGGTAGCGTCAACTCGTTACTAATTAAAAATAAACAAGATGGTGCATATTTGTCAAATTATTTCAAAATGGAACAGTTAATCCAGGTATCCAATTATTTCAAATTTTAAACAATTATTTATTTAACAAAAAAACTTTAGACTCACGTTCAAATTCAAATTTGTATGGAATATCCATTAATTTGGAATAATTTATAAAATATATTCAAAATTTTAAAATTTTGTTATTATTTTATGTTTGAAATCATCGGATATCATGCATTTGTAGAGGAAAAACGGTGATGTTCATATCTCAAGTCGTGTATAGCTAGATGAAGATCAGATTACATTAGTTATTCAATGAAAACATCAACCTCTTTTGTAGCATAATTATTCTGCAATATAATAAGAAAACTAATAAGAGAAAAAAACTTCAAAACTTGTAGTAGCATTTTGATAGAGAAAAAAACCATGATGTTTATTATATGTCAAGTCATCATTGGCCTTCATGGCTTGATGAAGATCAGACTCCATGAGTTCACGCCTATCAAGATGGTGGTAACATGACGTGTTTAATTTAAACATTATCAGGATGCCTTAACACTTTGATTCGAAAAAGGTCTGGTATCCTGAAATTGTTGAAACTATACGAACCATGTTACCACCACCTACACAGGCTTTATGTAGTATCTGAACTCATGAAATCAGATCTACATCAAGTCATAGAGGCAGAAATAAAATATGGGAGATGCCAAGAAAAGTACGAATTAAAATGTGGGTTATAATAAGATATATATATTAAGGGGAAAGCGTGAGCCCCACACAAATATTTGTATTTTCTTTTTCCAAATATATATACTAGTATTTATTTTTATTTGTGTTATAAATTCCAAATTTTGAATAGTTCAAGATTATGGTTGCCCGATTGGAATAGGATCCCGTATTGAGAAAACTAGGCTACATGTATGAATTTAATTACCAACTAAGTTTATTTTATTCCTCATCAATATGTAAATCAAATGAGTCATTTTATGGTAACAAAGACAGTCAACACTAATCTTTTTATTGAGTGATTTTAATAAAAGACATCACCCCTATTTATATAAGACTGGGTGTAGAGAGGCTTCGGTTGGGGGCATTGATCGACACATGGCGAGGGTGAGATCCACAAGCTAATACTAAAAAACTAAGGGTGTGGTGGGGCGTCACTTAGTTGGGGGCATTGAAGCGTCCATTTTATTTGTGTTCGTTGAGCGGCCGCTAATGCTTTTTCTTCATCGATTTTTTTCTTGTGGCTTCTTTTTATGGCCATTTTTATGACGAACCACCAACGTCTTGCGGTTGAGTTTCGGGCACGGATTCGGGTTGGGATAGGGTAATTGGTATTTGTTGTTGCGACCTTGGAATAGGTGAGTCGTCGTATGGAAAGTTTGTTTATACACGGTTTCCTATATACCATGCGATTTCAGCTAGATCAGGACACGGTGAGTATACTATACCGTGTTGCGGTTGTTGTGGATGGCCGTGTGTATTTGGTATTTGTTGATGATGCGGCAGACGGTTTGGTAGCGTGATAGGGTTCAAGTTTTCTTGGTATCCAAATGGGTTGTTTGGGTCGTACCCGCGGTTATAAGGATGCATTGTAGGATGTTGTGGGTTATTTTATAAAAAATAAAGAAATATGGTAGAAGAAGTAGAGAAGTGGTAAAAATTGTAAAAAAATGGTGGGTATTTATATATTTGTATAATATGTAATTTTTTTTTTTTTTTAAACTAGTCGTTTGGCAACGACTACTTTGAAACAACCAACCATAGCTCGCCTTGTCACCTAGCCCCCTGCCTCACGCCAGGCAGAATTTCCACGCCAAGCCCAACACCGAGTCGGGGTGGTGTAGCCGGCGTTAAACCTCCTTCACCGCCCCAACCCATGCTCACACCCCATAGTCTAACAAGAGCAACATGAATGACAAAGAAATAAAATTAAACCCAAATAAAACAAAAAAATATGCTATGCTCTATAGAGCATATGCTCTATTCAATAGTATAACATGCTCTGCTCTGTAGAGCATATGAGTTATGGGTCAAATTTCGATACTCTCCCTCATATTGGAGTATGTAAGTTGATAACACCCTACTTGTCAAGTAGGAATTGTAGCTGTGGTGCTCATAACCCCTTTGTGAAAAGATCCGCTACTTGCATCTTTGTGTCAATATTTGATAGGAATAATCTCGTTCATTACAATTACAAATATAAACATATCACTAAGAGTCGCTAACATGTTAACAGGTCATTAACCTGTTTAGACACGAATTGTATAGGTCATTAACGTGTCGACCTGTTTAAGATACGAAACCGGTTAAGTCTAAACACGAAACTTATTAAGAACGTTTCGTTTTGTGTTGTGCTAACATGTCCGTATTTGAAATTGTCCACCATATAGTACGGGATAGAGGAGAGAGAAAATTCGAAATCTTAGGAATTGTGATAGAGTTTCCTATTTTATCATTGATCTAATTTTATCAGAAAATTTCGAAAATCATAATCTGTTTATCCTATTAACAGATTTCGAAAACCTTATTAGATAAAATTAGATCAAAATTAGGAAAACATTCCACAATTCAAATCATATTCCAAAACATAAAAGAAATTTCGAATTTTAACTAAGAATATGATGAACCCTAAATAAAATTAACCTTAATACTATATCCGAAATCTGTGAATTTAACAATCATTTAAACAATACTTGAACATTATGATTTCGGACAGTAACATAAGAATGAACATGTCATCCGAGATGTCTTTCCGGATGAGAGAAATCGAACAGTTAATGATTTCGGATGACAGAAAACGAATTTAATTATCGTTTTAAAACCTGTTTTCCAGTTTTAATCCAGATTTACGGATAGAAAACAGAACTGACTAATCAACATATGCTCTGATACCACATGTTGAATCAGTTCTGTTTAATCATAATGGAAAACATGAAAACATACCTGTTACAGCAGACAGTGCAGTGGAGAATCCAGTTAGAGAAGATGATATCCCGTTCGACATAATTGTCAGTGTGATCTGGTTCCTCCTTAGGGTGCTGACTAATGATGGTGACTAAGAAAACCGACAAGGGAATCGATTATGGGAGAGGGAGGTCGATGATGATGATGATGTTATGATTAGGTTATCTGATTAAGTGTGTAACCTTATGACCTCTACATAATTATCCTTATCTAAGCACCCATGAGGAAACCTAATTAGTTAATAAGGGTAATATAGTCCATCAACAATTACCGACTAATTAATTAATAGGTTATTATATATTTTGATCTATATTATGTAAATTATTATAATGGCTACTAGATTAAATATTAAAACATAATATATTTAATCTTACACATACATACCCCTTTCTCTCTCTAAAAGTCTAATAAAAGTTTGAATTAGACACTACAAATATCTTGTAACATAGTCTTCCAATTGCTCCTCAACATCAACCAACCCTTTCTTCCCTTTCACAAGCAGCCTTTTCACATACCCAACCTTAAGATTTTGATACGAACCGAATCGTGTATCAAATGGTCCAAGAAATTAGATAGAGACTAGATAGAAATTTAGAGGGGAACACAAAAATTTTACTGATTCATTGAACAAAAAGTCCCTATATAGGGTTACAAGCACATGCATACAAACTACCTACATGGAGATCATGGGAAACATCCCCCACTTTCTTCCTTAATTTAAGGGAAACATGCACCATTGAACCATGCAACACTAAACAAAATAACTTGATGTACGAATTAGGTCAAACCAAAATTCTATGAGACGTGGTATTTATATATATAGATATAATGTTTGATATGTTTTTGGTGTTTACAAGAAGATTTGCAAGTTCGGTAATGGATTTTTATGGTTTTAGCTTGGCTTGGGGAAGATGATGTTACTGTGAAGAGAGATTGTAGAGAGATAAAGAGAGACGGGGGTGGATGGTGGTGGTGGTGCTCGATTGCTGGTGGTGGGGTCGGATTTGGTGATGGTGGTGGTGGTGAAAGAAGAAATGGAAAGGGAAAGAATGAAAAAGGTAAGATATGAAGTGCGTTTTAATTTTTCTTTAATTTAGTTGGTAAATGACTAAACTACCCTAAACTAATCAGACTTAACTGAAAATTTTAACCTAGTTAGGGCCAAAGGACGTAGTATGTAATGAGTTTTACAAATAAAGAATCGTGACTGTAATTATTGAAGTTAAATGTAATCTATTGCATCCAGCTACAAACATAAATGACGATATTACCCTTGGTAGTTTCATTCGTTTGAGGCAAGTAGTTGTGTTTATATTTTATATTCATCAAACAAAAACAATATTTTTATTTAATAGAAGCTTAGGTGCAAATCCAACTACATAATTAATAATTGTTACATATATATTATTTTTTACCAACATAAAGTCATATATTGACTATGACTCCGGTATTTTCAACGCATTATAAAAGCCTATTGAGTACATATAATCCTTGATCAACTTTTCATGGAGTAGTGATACCTGCATAAATTGAAACACAAACAAAGAATACATAAATATAAAATACCAATCACAAATTGGAAAAATGCAAAAAAAAAAAAAAAAAAAAAAAAAAAAAAAAAAAAAAACTTTTAACACTTACTTCCACACTTGAAATGATGAGGAACTCTTCTACCACATCTTTCGACTAGCCTTATTGCTCGATTAATGTCCCCAATGAGCGCAACCAACTCAGGCGTCACATCAGGACATATACACTCCGCGTGGCTAACCCTCACACGTTGGCAACATTGTGGGCTCAAAACCCCCACATGCAACACCGACTTGCAAGCATTCACCGCTAGTCGTCTCTCTTCATGGCACTCGGCAGCACTTATCCCTGCTCTTGTCGGGACCAACCATGATGATACGGCTAGCACCACCGCCACTACCACCATTATGTTAGTAACACCACCACCACCACCACCCATCTCTTTACTCTTTAATATTTGTTAATGTTTTGGTGACTTTTGTGCTTTTTATAAGGGGTCATGGATATAGGGGGTTGCTAGCAATAGAAGATGACCACACATTTTTTTTCGTAACAATTAACAAAGCACCCTTTTGATAAGGTAATAATACCCATAATATGCAAGTCAATACTACTTTAATTTTGAGTCGAGTCGTTGTCATTCGGGTCGGGCAGTAAAGTTTGAAAATTGTCTCGTTGACCCACATAGACTTCTTTTTCAGCATGCGACAAATTTATAATTGTCTCGTTGACCCACATAGACTTCTTTTTCAGCATGCGACAAATTTATAGTGACTATACATAAGGGTGAAGGGAGTGGAGCGGTGAACTCGACGGCAAAGGAGTTTGCCGCGCGGCAACACCGCCGCCGGCCTCCTTTGCCGCTCGGCAAACTTGAACATCCGGTGAGGCATTACCGATCGGGAAACAAGAATGATAATGATTGATGTGTGTGTTTGTGTGTGCAACAATTTATTTAACATATAATTTATAAAAAAAAAAAAAAAAAGTTTACCACTTTCAAGTGTTTAACCATTGCCAACATTTTTCACCAAAGTTTAAACTCTTCACACTTGCTGACATGGCACACTCTGATTGGCCCATTTTGAAGTTTGCCACTTTCACCTGTTTAACCACTCCCTTCACCCTAAATAAGTTATTTAATACATTAGTTTGAAGTATAATATGAACTAGTAATGTTGCAGCACGGGTACATTGCAAATGTCGAACGGATTAGTTCAAATGTTATGTGATGTATTAATCATATGAAAACACGTGTTTCGACGTATCCGATGGAACTCAATGCATCATATAGCTGCATTGCGATTGGATCAGAACATAAAGTAAATCAAGTTTATACCGTACACTCATAACGTATTATATGCAACTCGATTAACTCAAATCTATACCATCAAGTCAAAATGAATTATAAGCGACCCGATTCATATGTAGGAAACATTATAAAATAAAGCACGAAGGCGTATACCAAATTTGCGTCGAAATATTAAAATGCAAAGTTTAAAAGTTGAGAGGTTGGTATAAAGCATAGTAATGTAAAATTACCAAAGCATAGGTAAAATTGTAAGCTACAAAAGTAGGGACTAAAAGAAAGGAAAATGTTATGTGCCACAATGTAATTTACAAAATTATAAGGTAAAAGTAAAAAATCTTCAAACTTAGAGAGTGGTTGTGAAAACCACCCACTGATTGAGTCGAAATATTAAAAGGCAAAGTTTAAAAGTTTAAAAGGTCGGTATAAAGCATAGTAATGTAATTACCAAAGTATAGGTAAAATTGTAAGCTACAAAAGTAGGGATTAAAAGAAAGGAAAATTTTATATGCCAAAAATGTAATTTACAAAATTATAAGATAAAAGTAAAAAAATCTTCAAACTTAGAGGGAGGTTGTGAAAACCACTCACCAACTTTCTACTTTAAGTAAGTATAGAATTAGTGGGGTTCTCCTGCTTCGTGGTGAGAGTTTGGTCGGTAGCAGTTTAGTTCGTTATGATACAACCATTTGCTATAATCAATATGTAACAAAGATATCGATACGTGTTTTATGTGACAATGTTATGTTTGGAACAAAAAATAAAAAAAGAAAAGCTACCCTGTTGCGAATACAATACCGTTTTGGACAAAGTTTATACCGGAAACTTATATTTGTACCACTACCGGAGTTGTTCGAACGATATATATTTGGTTTGATACGGTATATAACAAAAAAAAATTATCATCGGGCCGGAACTCGGACGATTTGGTGCACTCGGTATAACAAACGTAAGTGAAAACCCAAAAATATATAAAAAAGTAAAAAAATCAAGCACCTAGTAATTATATAACTTGAAGAAAATATGTTGTTTAACTAAAAAAAAGTTAAAAGAAAGAAAAAAGAAAAAAATGAACCATTGCTTAGATAAATAAGAGTGTTATGAATTATTAGCAGACATATAGGCACCACCCATTTTGTTTTATTTCTTTTGTTTTCTATAAATCATTCAATGTATCTCATGGTTGAGTAGATGATATAATGTATTCGTTGTCGTTCATCTTTTGAGTTTTTTATCAAAAAGAAATATTAGATGTAATATGATTGTGAAAGAAGAGAAGAATAGAGAAATATATATATGGGAAGTTTTGATCTCAATCTCTTAAGTTTTATAACACGTTATCAGCACGAGCGCTGTCAACCAAGCAAATCAACAAAAGCAAAGGAGCTATTACCATACTCAATGTAAGAATTTCATATATTTAAATATATACATATATATAGGTTGAAAGCCTAAGGGTGCACCAGTGAGTTGTAAAACCATACACATTTAGGATGATCTTTTAGATCCCGTTTCTCCTTTATATATATGTATACTTATAATATAGTTATGTGATAAATTAAAATTAGTACAGGGGACCTATTGCTCTGGAGATATAATAATTATAGGACTACTAACATTTATTTATGTACCTAACATTTTTGTTTATGCATCTAATATTTATTTATGCAATATAACATTTACTAGCTACAATGAACTGTTTCAAAACGTATCATGGAAGCCTTAACCAAACGTATGGTGTAAGCTTAAATTTTCTTATCTATATAAGAAACTCACTACTCGAGCTAATCTACACATAAGCTACAACTTCTGATATAATTCAACACATACCCAAAATAACCCGTACCCAAACTTTTCTTAGTTTCAACAAAACCAAATATTCAAATGGCAAATCTTCCAGTAGCATATGTTGAATCTTCAAATGCGGCAAACATTCATCGATTCCTTCGGTTTACTGATTTACCCAATCGTGAGAGGTATCAAAAACTCAAGAATCTTGAAGTTTTTTCTATTAGCGGTATTGATTGGTATCAAATGAAAATGTTTGATCCAAGTGGTTTACTGGCGAGATTACTACCACGTAATACACCCTGGCGTCGTTTCTTCGACATCCTAGAACCGTCATACGATGAACTTGTATATGAGTTTTTGTCCACTTTCTATTTCAAATATGATAAAAGTCTTACCGATGAATCTATTAATTTTCGACTTTGTGGGCAATCTCATAATATATCATTAACAGAATTCGCAGTTCATCTGGGCATATATACAGATGAAGAAGTTAAACAACCAATTATTACGGAGGCATCAACCTCTTATTCCTCTGAGGAAATGAGAGAATATTGGCTAGGCCATTCATCGAAAGAGTGGTGTAACAATAATAATTCTATGAAATTCACAGACCCTCGTTATCAATATATGCACCGTATTTTAGCCAACACTATCACGGGGCGCAAGAATAATCAACATAGGGTTAGTGCTACCGACCTTTTCCATCTGCATAGTATTTTTGAGCAAGTTCCTTGTAATATTACCCACGAGCTTGCTACATATTTTTTAAATCAACAAACAAATCCTCTGAGAAGTCTCATGGGAGGGTCTTACATTACAAAAATAGCAAAATCATGAGGTATCTTAAGTAATCAGATTATCCAAGGATTATCCCCACCAAAGGCATATGGGATTGTAAATTTTAACACTATTAGGCTAACCCCTGTTCATAATTATACACTAAATCAACCATTCCAGTCGGAGGAAGCTCAGGTTATCTTAGAAAGTACCTCAACACAAAATTTACAACAATCATTGTTGCAGTTTCCTCAACCGTCTTTTTATCGATTTGATCTGCAACCACAGCTACCACCCGTACAATAACATATTACAACTAACCTATCTCAACCACTAGCACCGAACATCTTACAAAACATCTCACCCTTAGTTTTCGAGGAAGATTCAACGATGCAACAAACTTTGTTTGATGAAAACATGATATTCCAAGAGCAGTTAGCATCAGAATCATTTTTGCAATCACCATTACCTCAACAGTTTTTCCAATCACTATTAAACGAAATAGAACAACAACTGCCACCAATTAATATAACAGAACCATGTACGGTACCTCAAATGAATCTACCTTCAGATTCAATAGGAGTCGAAGTGGCTAGGTTAAACAATCAGATTCGAAATTTGTCTAAACAAATAAAACGGCTGACAGAAAGAAAGAAATAAATGGTTGGAAGACATGCTAAAACAAATAGCTAATAGTATGCAACTAACTTTACCACCTTCACCACCTTATGATTCTGAGTCTGAATTTGATTCATTATATGATTAATTTCAAATGTAAGTTCGTTCACATCATAATAGACTATCAAATTATTATGATTAAATTGTTTAATACATACATTCTATTTTGTGTTTTTACCTACAAGTAATACATATATGATCATAAATAAAAAGTTTATGAATCATAATCAGTTGGCATGACCGGTTAGACCACACCGAGTAAAATGATAATGTGAAATGTATTGAAGAACTAACAGATCCTTCCAGAAAATTATAAAATGTAATTTTTGTTCTCAAGAAAAGTTAATCAATGAAAGTAGGGTGTGAATCCCTAAGTATTCTGGAATAAGCAAAGGATATACATATCCAACATGATACCATTTAGTGTTTTAAAAATCGATGCATCGTCTAAATGGTTATCAAATCCACAACCTGAAGTGTTTGTGATTAAGGCTTAGCTAATGTGATAGCAAGCATATTATTCCATATTGATATAATGATTTTGATAATAAATCAATTTCACATAATGATCATTGCAATACACGTAAAACTTCATGTAGTTTATACATGATTTATTGAGACAATCACTGGATGTGTTTGCTAAGTGTATGATCATGAGAGCAAAAGTTCATGTATCAATTCATATAATGCCAATATATTGTAATATTTTCTCCCCATTATAATTAGGTTTTGGTCAGAAACCAAATATGTCCATTCTAAGATTTTGATTGTGCGATATATATTGAAATTGATCCACCATGACGCACAAATATTGGACCTTAAAAGGTGATTGGGAATATAGCATTTAACGAAAGAGTTATTTATGGTTCAGTTTATTAATATCCAACTAAATGGACTGACATTCCCAACATTAGGGGAAGATAAAAGCAGTTGAAAAAGAAATGAGTTGAAATAAATTATCATTGATCCTTAAAACTGAAAATATGAACTACGGGTTCAAAGAACAACTCATTTGGAAAATAAATCTATTACTAGACGTATTTACTTACCAAAATAAAGTGACAAGCTAAGTCATATATATCAACTGCTAATGCTCCAATTATTATAATTTGTGTCCCTAAAGGACAACCATACACTAGTATTAAATCTATGGCATGCCTAAAGCGTGATAGACTAATTGATTCCATGAATAAAAATCCTCGAAATTTGGAGCAATTAATAAAGATGGTCAAGTCGAGGTTTAGTATAAAATTCTCTTAAAGAAGACAATATTGACATGATGTTTCTAGAAGAACCTCAGGTACCTGAAAGAAAAAAAAATTCAATGTATCATGTCTAAAAGAAATGGAATCAAAATAAAATTAGCAACGTTACACTTTTATATAACATAGCGCTAGAAATAATGAAACAATGAGGATCAAGATTTTTGAATCTACTCATGAATGAATTCATGTTATTAATTAGCCAAATTTGGAAAAAGTGAACAAATCAAAGTTAAAATTCTCTCATGAAATGAAAAGCTTTCAGACCAACCGTTCTTAAGGTAAAGATTTTCTTACATAAATCAAATTGAGTAATACAAAGAAAATTTGGTGGCACAAGAATGTTGCAAAACCATTGATTGATTATGAGGAGACACATTCTCCAGTGGTGGATATAATAACTTTCCATGTCTGATTAGTCTGATAATATATTAAGAGAAAATTAACATGCATCTTATGAATGTTTATATATCATGTGGTACTACAAAATACATGAAAATTCATGAAGGATTTAAATTATCAAAATCGTGTAAAGTAAGTTCTCGGGAACATTATGATCATTGTACACAAATTCATATATTGATGCGATATAAAGAATTCCCTCATAGATTGATAATGTCAGAAGCTTTGATATCAAAACCTTAAGAACATACTATATCAAGTTCACAAAATAGGTATGGACTAAAATAATCGGATCGAGTGTTGTACAACTCGAGATATTCGGATAAAGAGGGATATACATGTGATTAAATTAGCCATGTTTTTATCAAAATTTACTTTTAAAAGTTCACTATAATCAAAGTTTACAGTGATGATGTCTACACATCATCGAGAGAAACTGCCGAGCTTTTAGAGGGATAATTTTTGAAAGACCTTGACATAATGTAATTATTGTTCGACCTGTAGTTCGGGCATGAGGGTAAGTTCAACTAGAATATATCGGGTCGGTTTAGTATGAACAAAGCTTATCCTTTATGTACGTTAAAGGTTGTTCAGTCACTTGCTATAACAAATGACTAATTTGATCTCCTACCAAAGTTGAGATTCCGAGTCAAGAAATATTATAGATAATCACAATTGTGCACTAATATTTCTTGCTAGCTATACATGCTTATATACATATATATCTTGGATGAATTTATTGGTGTGATATCGCATGTGTCAAGCAATGAGACATTAGAATGTGTAAAAACAAATATTTTGATACAACAAAGGTATGTAAGTTATGAGATTATATTTTACTAACTCATCGAAAAAAAATTTGTTAGCTTTGTAAATGCAGGGAATATAATAACATATAGTTGTGGATCATATGGTATTTGTTTACATGAAGCACCAGGAATCTCATATAAAGACCATATAACATTGATCAACACAAATGATTATACACATCAAGGAATGAAGTGGCAAAATATTAACTAAAAGATCTACGCAGAAGGCTTAAACGATACATAATGAAATCAGGGGGGTATTACAAAAGTATCATGAGAGACAACATGCACTGCACTCTTTTTCCCTTAGCTATGGTTTTGTCCCACTGGGTTTTCCTAGCAAGGTTTTTAACGAGGCAGCATGTCAAAGCCAAACACCAAAGTTGTAGAACAACATACCGCAAGGAGCTAATGATTTATTCATCAAACAAATAAATGGGCATATGTCTGAGGGGGAGTGTTATAAATTATTAGCAGACATATAGGCCTCACCCATTTTGTTTTATTTCTTTTGTTTTCTATAAATCATTCAATGTATCTCATGGTTGAGTAGATGATATAATGTATTCGTTGCCGTTCATCTTTTGAGTTTTTTATCAAAAAGAAATATTAGATGTAATATGATTGTGAAAGAAGAGAAGAATAGAGAAAGATATATAGAGGAAGTTTTGATCTCAATCTCTTAAGTTTTATAACAGATAGTTATTATTTGTTTAATTGTTGAGTATTTTAGATATGGGTCAAAGTGGGAAAGTTTTAAAACTTTAAAAGCATAGTGGTCAAATCAAGAAACCAAAAACAATACTATTCCTGAAGGATGTTATGGATTTAATATATATGAACTAGGTGTTGCCCCGCCCGCGTTGCGAGGCACTAAGGCAAATATTTCTCTTTCATATACGTCTGTGTTTCGGTTAATTGCACATACTACTCATAACACGATCTAAAGAAACATTACATCGAGAAAACCAATGAAAACAAAACACTATCAATACTTTTGCTAAAAAAACTAAAACGATGGAAAAACTATAATTTTTAACTGGGGCAAAATTGTAATTTTTCAGGACAAATGAGCGTGTGCCACGCAACCGTCTGACACGAATAAAAATTACACCTAGTCAATAATTAAAAGAAAACACTACCATAGATTTGTCAAAAAGAAAAATACTAAACGAAAGCATGACTGTAATTTTACACTGGGGGTAAAATCGTAATTTGACAAAAAAAAAACAAAAACAATGGCAAACCTGTAAATTTGAAACCGAGGACAAAATCGTAATTAGGATGGGAGAGAAAAAACAAAACCAATGGCAAAACTGTAAATTTAAACGGGGCAAAATCATAATTTGGTTGGACCAATGTGGAAGTGCCAGGCAGCTGTGGGAACAAAATCGTAAATTTTGAAATGGGAACAAAATCATAATTTTGAACAGAGGGCAAAATCGTAATTATATTTTGAACTGGGTGCGAAATCATAATTTTAAACAGAGAGCAAAATCAGAATTTTGAGCTATGGGGAAAAACATAATTTTATTTTGAGGTGTCGGCGAAAACGTAATTTTGAGCTGAGAGCAAAATCGTAATTTTGAGCTAGGGGAAAATATAATTTTATTTTTAGCTGAGGGCAAAAACGTAATTTTAAACTGAGAATAAAATTAAAAATGGGTTTTTGAACTGAGGGAAAAATCGTAATTTTTAGCCATGTGCAAAATTATATATAATTTTATTTTAAACTGTGGACAGAAACGTAATTTTAAATAAAGGCCAAAACCGTAATTTTAAACTGGAAATAAAATTAAATTAAAAATGGGTTGGTCTAATAGGGAAGTGTCAGGCAAGCTGCCTGGCACTATTCCCTCAACTTGAAAATGTATATGTAGTAAATGGGTTTCAAGTTCATAATTCACCGCCATTATAGAGTTAATGCTTCATACAACGAGGGCTGGCTCAACCGCTTTGTTGGCCCAAAGCAGATGAAAGAATTGAGACCTTTCCGGACAAAAATAATCCTAAAAAACCCATGTTCAATTTATTACTAAAGATGAGAAAAGAAATCACAAGCTACCACTACCGTCTTAGACTTTACACACATTACTTTCTGGAAGTAGCTTCAAAAAAATTCAAAACTACATAAAGTAGAGATAATCGGAAAATATAGAACCAAACTATGCTTTCTTCCCCTTCTTTGTAGAAAATATTGTCAAAACTATAAAAATCCTAAATGAAAATTGGAGGCCCTGAAACATGGGAGGCCTAAAGCAGCAACTTCATTTGGCTCCCCAAAAGCCGGCTATGCATACAACTTGTGTAAAAAGTAAAAACAATGGAGTAACATATTATCATGCTCTTAAGACTAATGGGTATGGGGGTCGGCTAGCCCCGGCTAGGTCCGGCGCCGAGCCCCCACACCGCCCCCCTTAGCCCCGGCCCGGCTCATTCGTCTCCCCCACGCCGATTCAGACGAGCCTCCTTTCTTCTCTCTCTCTATCTTTGTCTCTCCTCTCTCTCTATCTCTCTCTAAAATTTTATATTTTTTTATTGTTGTGGGGCCTCATCCTCCATCCCTCTCCACCCCTCTAGGTTCATCCCATCCAAGCCACTCCTACGTGGCGCCTACGTGGCGGCTCAACCCATCCGAGCCCATCCTCTCCATACCCTTTAGTCTAAGTGGTTCGGTCAGTTCATTAACTAATCATTATTTTCATTAAAACTAACTAATTATTATTTTCATAAAACTACTTCATATGCTAACTAATTACATATCAACTTTCGTTTATATTAAACTATATTATAACCCCGTGTATTAATCAGGCTAAATAAATATATATTTTGTATACTAAGTAATTAAAAAGCTAACGGATTAAATAAACACATGTATTACACGATTTGAATACATATAATGTAATATGTTAACACACACAATCGTCAATATATGTTTTTGAAAAATAAACTTTGATATATTAATCATTGAAATTAGTATTATATAAAAAAATATATATTGATTCTACTATGTGACAAAACGATTCATTTGTATTTATTATATGGATTAGGGTTGTAAACGAACCGAACGAACATGAACAAGGCCTTGTTCGTGTTCGTTCGTTAAGAATATTATGTGTTCACGGATGGTTCATGAACACTTAGCGAACAAGATTTTTTGTTCGTGTTCGTTCGTTAAGGAATTGAATGTGTACATGAACGGTTCACGATCACAAACGAATACAGTTAAAATCGACGAAGTTCATTTGTATTTTTCGATGTGAATAATAAGAAAGAAAGGTGGATGCAAGGTTTCCTATTTTATTTGTTTGGGTAATGAGATAAATAAGAATTAATGAATATAAAAGGTTTAGATAAAATAAATAAATGCTAAAAAAATATTTGATGAACAACATAAACAAACGAACATGATTGAATATTCACGAACACGTTACCGAACGTTCATGAACGCAATTGAACGAACGAGACAATTGTTCCTGTTCGTTCATTTATCTAATCGAACAAAATTTGTTGTTCATGTTCGTTCATTAACTAAAGAAACGAACGTAAACGAACTTCCCGCCGAACGGTTCACGAACTGTTCGCTGAACGTTTGGTTCGTTTACAGCCCTGATATGGATATATTACATACCAACTAATATCTAGTCTAATTTAATACGTATATATAAAGAGATGCATAGCATTTAGATGTCTCTTAGTTAAAAAAACACACAAAAATACACAGGAATAATATATGTCATGTAAATAAGTGAAAATGAGAGGAATTAAAAAAACATTGGAGAATAATGAAAAATTAAGTGAGAATGAGAGGAATTAAAAAAAAGTTTATGAAGAATGTCATGTAAATAAGTGAAAATGAGAGGAATTAAAAAAAAGTTTATGAAGAATGTCATGTAAATAAGTGAAAATGAGAGGAATTAAAAAAACGTTGGAGAATAATGAAAAATTAAGTGAGAATGAGAGGAATTAAAAAAAAGTTTATGAAGAATAATGAAAATCGAATGTATTATTATTTTATTTATATAATTTAAAGATAATTTTATATGAAATTAATAAATTATTTTTATATATTTGTTCTGATCTTATCATTTAAACTTTTTTTTTATAGATATGCATTGCTTGACTTTTGTTTTTATTATAATTCTTACTTATTGTTAAAGATGTTAAGCATACTTAAATAGGTATATTAATAGATCACACAACAATATCATTCTTTCAATATCTAAATGGTTAATTAAATCTACTTATGTGAAAAAGAGAAAAGATGAGTTTGAAGCACCATTCAATCATACATCTGACCAAGAATTTTGCAATTTCAGATACCTATAATATACTTCCGTATTTTAACATGGTTATTATACTTAAGACTTATCCACATATTCACGGTTAATTTGTTTTTGGAGATAAATAATCTGAATTCTATAGTCAGTTATCTTTAATAATAAAAAATAAATATTTATAATTAAGTAGAAGATAATTAAGTTAATTTTATAATTATCTTGTAATTGATATTAATTATCTATAAAAAATAGATGACTTCAATGACATGTGTTCTCTCATTGGTTTCTTTTATTATATAGTATAGATTTATTTAAAAATATGTCTGAATAACGTATGGTATTTGAATCTGTCTATATGTTTTTGTCATGTTTAGTATATAAAAATAAATATATTAAATGGTTTAAAAATAGTTTTAATTAGTATTAACGCATCCGCGTTGCGGCGGAGGCATAGACCGTGCAAAGTAGCACTAATGCTACACAACTACCAGCAACACTGGTATAGCTCGTAAAAACAAAATAAATAAAAAGGAAAAAATAACACCGAATGAAAAGCATACGTAAAATCGTTGAACCACGCATGCCCGTTGCGGCATGTTAACGCGAAGAAATAGACTGAAATGTAAAAATAGAAAAGAATAACTAAGTCGATCTAAGACCCAGCGCGTTGCGACGAACCTGTCAAACATGGAAAAATAGACGCGTTGTGACGGTCCTGTCAAACGGGAAAAAATAGTCGTAAAAACGTTGAAACCCACACGTACGTTACGGCGTGTTCACTCGCAAAATTAGAACGAAACGTAAAACGAAAAATTTGCAAAAGTTGAAAATATAAATGTGTTGGGGTTAAAATGCAAAAAATGAAAATATTTGGGTTACAAGTGAAAACTCAATTTTTTTTTAGAAAACTCGCTATGCTTGAAGTACATTTCATTAAGCAAAAACATGTTACTAATTTTTTTTAAACTCCCTATGTTTAAAATACACTCCATAAAACACAAACATATTCCAAATTTATAATATGGTAATATGCTTGTGGTTTTCGTAATGGTAAAAAGTCAATATCTGGTCCTAAAGTTGACTGTGGCTCATAACCGAACAATAATTGTAGTTTTGTGGTCAACTTTCGATGACTTTAAATCCTATAAATTAAGTATTCAACTTTGTCTTAGGCTACCGACATGGAGAATTAAGTATTTAACTTTGTCTTAGGCTACCGACATGGCCTACCGGATGGTGGGTATGGTTGCCCGTGAAACCCATTCATCCATCCTTCACATTATCTCTTTTTTTTTTAAAGACCTTCACATTATCTCTAACTCATCTAATGGCGGACTCAGGAAATATTTTCAAGAAGTACACGTGAGATTTTGCCCTATAAAATACACTTTTTTTTCAAGGGGTGCGCCTGCTCACCCACCCCTTACTAGGTCCGCCCATGAAATCACCACCTTCCCCTTCATCCCCTTCCATAAATCAAGAGAGAAACAAGAGAGAGATAGACATGTGTGCAGCTGGGGAGATAGGTGTCACACCCCGATATTTCCACGTTTGACCGGTGAGCCCGGTGGGGGAGTATCGTGACGTGGTTGGCAACATTACAGTCAAACAACACAATATTTAATACGCACAGCGGAAGCAAATGAAAGATATATTTCAACCGAATAAAATATTGTAATATCAAGTATCACAACAGTCGAAAGTTTATCCACAGGTGGATCAAAATAAATGGAAACAGTAGTTCAACAGACTTTAGGCATCTTAAGCTTGCGAGACTCTTATTGATGCTAAGGAGAAATCCAGCCTATTACGAGTAGTACCTGCATTTAATCTTTTTGGGAAAATACGTCAGTTTACACTGGTAAATACATTCAACCGACTCATTTTGAAAAGTTTAATAAAATTGATTTGAATGCACGTGGCACAAACTTTTATAACTTGGGATAATTATTTAAATATATAATCTCGTAAAAGAATTACATGTTCCTTATGCATTCAGTAGCCTGGATCATGCCGGGTTAAAGATCAATAGACACGCCACATTATTTATTTTGGCACTGACGGGTGTACGCCTACACCCCGCGCTTAGGTCGTGGCCATTTCGTAAAATGATGCCAAGGATACCCGGGACATGGTCATTAACCTCCCAAAGGCTTTAAGCAAACAAAACAATTTAAACGGGCTGATCAAATATCAATTAACCACCATACGATGGAAGATTTAATGCCCGACCAAGCGGTATTTTATATACCGTACCCCAAACCCGTATAGGGAAAATAAGTTTAAAGTATTTACCTTTGCAAGTATAATTCACAAACAGCAAATGCAAGTAGCTTTTACTGGTCCTCCTATTCTGGAACGAAGGTTTATAATAACCTATTAGAATCCTAACGGGTCTTTAATTAAGCCTAAACTTAGACCGGTTAGTTTTAAAGATACGGTTCGTACGCGTGATTAAGCGAAGACCGTGATAGAATGTGATTTAGCCTCGACAAGTTTGAAGACTTTCTTAACATGGGTATATTATACACATTCTGGATTTTTAGATAAAAACGATAAGGTTTGACCCGTTTCGGCTAGTTTATGTAAACTAGTTACATAAACCGAACCGAACGCGCAAGAGGCGTAACGGGTAACCATAAGAGCCATATACAGGTTTCCTAAGTTAATATGTCTCAAATATGTTGTGACATCAGTAAGACATCTTTTATTATGCCCGAAATGAGTTTAAACTCAAACTATGCCCCGTAGGGGTATTTTAGTCATTTATAAGGTTATAAAAGAGTTTAAGTATTAACCTGAGTTACAGGTCTGATATAATCAGCAAAAATACTTAATTTGATAAGTTATAACAGTAGGGTATTGCATATATGTGAAACTTATCAATTATAACCAAACTATGCACCGTAGGGGCATTTTGGAAATTTCACATAAGCCGAAAAGCTCAAAACTGAAGTCTGAGTTAAACAACCTTTTTCTTACTGTTAAAATGTTATAATTTACCTAAAATATCAGTAGGTATCAACCCTTGTATGTTTAAAATAACTTTAGTACATACTATGCTTAAAAAGGCGATTAGAAGCCGTTTCCGGGTTCTATATAGAAAGCTGATATTTTTATTATTCCAGAAGGTTTAAAATAATTTATTTATCATATAAATTCAGTAGCAAAAGGTTTGGGGTTAAAAAGATATGTAAAACTCATTTTATAGCCCGAAAGGGCAAAACCGACAATTACCGACTCAAGCTTATAACTCTAAGTTATGCTCAGCCTAAAATTAATTAAAAATCTTCAAAAATCCCAAAATAATATATTACATCAGTGGGTAAAATTTTTGATATCAAAAAGTAGGTTTAAATAGGCTATACGCTAATTATGTCGTTTAATCGCTAAAAAGCTTTCTAATTACGCTAATGAGCATAACTCTCAATCTATACCTCCAACTGATGTCAAATTTTGGGTACAAGTTTATATATCAGTAACTAAGGTTTCTACTCTTTTACATTTTCAAAAATCATGTTTTATGGTGAAAAGGGCATAATGGTCAACATATGTGCAATTAACGGAATCATGCATATTAATTGGATAACTATTGACCCAAGGTGTATAATCACAGAGGGTTATACTAGCATGTAACCTGGTCCAATTAAATCTCTAAGGCATTTCTAAAACATGCTTAAACGGGTCAGAACTGAAGGTCAAAGCAAAAGTCAAATTATGCGACTTTCGGTTCCGAACCGGGTCTCTACTGAAAATTGTCGGGTTGAACATGTTTAGACATGTTCTTACATTAATTACTAAGTTATAATAATGATCAAACAGGTTGTATGGGTTCTACATTGCTAATTATGTATTAATTTGAAATTAAGCATCCTGTTGACTTTTTCTAATTAACTTTGACCCGACAAATGGTCTAGTTAGAGTGGGAATCAGAGGGTGCCCTTTTAAGGGTTTAATGCCCACATAATTACCAACTTATAACTACTTTCAATTTGACTAATCACTGGACCATCAATGATTAATCGCTAAGTCAACCGTTAATTACGACGGTTTGACTTTTAAGCTAAAACTAAGCAAAAACTTAACTAAGAAAGGTTAAGCATACTTACTGAAGTCCTATGCACGATTTGTGATCACTTGAGTCTGCTTTGGAGCTCCAGAAATGATCAGAAATGCAGAAGTGAGGTGTGATCAAAATGGTTGCAACAAGGGCCTTTATATTGTACTTTTGATCTCATAGATCATTGACAAATCATGCTATCAATGGCCATGGATCATCAACAGATGTCCCTAAGTGCCTAGGACTGTTTAGGGGTCGCCCATGTAGTGAAAATATCTGTTTTGGGTCGGTTATAGCGAGAAAATAGGCTGCTGTCTAAAGTTTCTGCATCTGCGTGTCGAAGGCGGCCCGCGTAAGGGTCTTCATGGGGCTACGCGGCCCGCTTGGGCCTCGTGTTCAGGTTTAAACATTATCAAGATGTTGCATGTTGTCCCTTGGCCTTTCGAAAGGTCAACCAGCTTTATTACTTGCATTTTGACCCCTTCACATTTATTTACAAGGGCTTCAAGACTTATACCCACTTTGTTAAGTCCTTGGTCACGTCATGTTTACCCGAAAAGTCATAAATTTGCAACGTTGACGCTTTAACCCCTTGTATACGAATTTGATCATAACTTTCTCATACGATAACGAAACTTTATGAAATTTTTATCGTGCATTCTAGTGAGCATAATTAATCGTTACAAAGCTTCAGGTTTGCTAAAAGGTCACTCAGAGGTATAACTTAAACATGTTGACACATTTAACCCTTGTAGTTTGTAATCTCTCACTTTCTTTCATATTTAGCTTCATATGATCCATGATTTATTCGTTTGATGGTATAAACATCATGTAGGGTCATTGTAAAGTATATTTATTCACTGTTGACATTTTGAACTCGTATATTCACATACTTTCCATGTTTGTCAACTTTAGTCCCTCTAGAACATTCTTTCACACGTTAAAGCTTATGACACGTGTCAATACATTATAGGACGTGAATTTTCGAGGTGTTACAATAGGGGAGAAGTCCCCAAAGTCACCGAAACCGAATGGAAGGGGGCGGTGTTCGGTGTTCCCCTTTGGTGCCGACACCAACTCAGCCGTACCGACCCTTACCGTCTCCCACACCCCATGGCCTATGGAGAGGGGAAAGAAGAAAAGAAAGATGGAGGAAAAAAGAATATACTTCTTGGACAAGAGTGGTGCCCTTTGATATTTATGAGAGGACAGAGAGAGAAACGGATTGTGTGTCCGTGAAACGAGAAGAGAGGGTGTCGATTGATTGATAGATTGGCTGGTCACCATAGGCATGGGATGGGGCAGATACCCTTCCACCCCCACTGATGTTGATGGTCTTACTATAGATGTCCGATTTTCAACATCCCATGGATATCCAAAATAAATTTGGCTATCAGTAATGAGGCATGAGATGACGCCCCTTGCCCACCTAAGCCTCTTTGGGCGTGAAATACTGCCTCGGTGCCGATGTGCGGCATAACCGAGGCATGAGTGGGGTTTTTATTTAAAGTACACAATAATTAAAAATGTTTCAAATTATAATCATAGTCTGATTTCACTACTTTTGGTTGCTATATCATTTCTCAGTTTCCATGTGAGGCCACCAAGGCAAAGCATAACCCACTTTCCGGGGTTATATGGAAAACCCCATCTTTTTTAGAAAACCCGGAAAACCCATTCTCATCCATTGATTGTCTTTCATCCAATAAGATCTATGGCTCTCCTATTTTGTGTGTATATTAGATTTAAATATAATCAAAGAAAGGCATTTCTGGTAGAACAAAAAGACTTTTTGGCATTGGAAATGACAAACTCCACTTGTGTAGTACTAGTATCATCATCTCTCTCCTCTTTCTTCTAGTCAGATCTTTCAAAACACTATTATCTCTCCCCTCTTTCTTCATCATGTGAAAGAGAAAAGCTTCATGGTCTTCAATGGTGATCCTTCATTGGTGATCTGGTGCATGCTTGTGTATTTGGCAATGGCTACTACCAGCTATTCCGCTGAACCAAAATCTTCATTTAACCTTAATCAGAACCTCACTCTCTCTGTTCAACAACTCACCGGAGACATCATCGAAATCACGTAAACTCGCCGGAGCAAGAGAAATCGCCGGAAGTGTTTAAAGTTTACGTAGGTCTCGAGTCGTTACGTGATCGGTATACGTTCTTGTCCTTTTCATCTTCGTTTAATTCACCGTTGAATTCTTATATTTATAATCATACAACCACCTTTTCCAGCGAAACTCGCCGGACTTCTTCTCCGGCCCTCTCTATCCTCTCGGTCTAATTCTACACACACCGACCAGAGATTTACATGGATGAAACGCCGCCGTTTCAGCCGGCACCGGGTGGAGTGGTCAAAGTTTGACTTATGAAACTGAATAGGTTGTGGGTTTAAGACAAAACAAAAGTACAGATTCGGGTGGTTTAGTATGAAGCTTAAGTTGGTCGGAGGTGATTCTGCCGGAGTTGTCACCGCTTTTTATGTATGTTTTCTTTTGGGATCTTGAAAATTTAATTGTTAAAATCATTATATGTTTATCATTTTTTTGGGTTTGTAATTATTTGGGATGTGTTTCAGGCAAAAGAAAGTTGCTTTGTTGGAGACATCGAAAGAATGTCTATATCACCGAATGGGTTGCTTGATTTACAGAAACGGTCCCCATAAAGATATTCAATTGACAAGTTGGATGGATGTAGGCGACGTTAATGCGGGGACCTTGAATAAGTCACATTTTTTTGGAAAGAACTCTCGTTCATTTATAACATGTGTCAGTGGTTCGTGCTGTAACAGAACACCATGATGTAACCTGACATGTGTTCATGTATAACATGTGTTAAGCCCCCGTTAGAATGACATATAACGTGTGTTAACCTTTGTTAATTTAAAAAAAAAACAAGTAATATCTATTTATTTTTGTTGATGTTTAAAATATCCGATAATGTGGATACTGAGCATAACACTTGTACAAGTAATAAATGTACAAGTTAGTATGTAACGTGTAATATGAAACGAGCCATTTATGGTAACGCATGTACCAGTAATTTTGGAATATATAATATGAAACGGGTCATTTGTTATGCACATTTTGGAATTTATAACATGTGTTAAGCCTCTGTTATAATTTTTTTGTAACATGACATGTATTCATGTATAAGCTAGTGTTTTACAAAACACCATGATGTGTATATACTGATCTAACATGTGTTACAATCTGTCTGTTTGGAACATGTAGTTGCTTAACATGTGATAAGGGTGAAAACAGTTGACGGAGGCGATGGGTTTAATGGTGAGTTTAGTAATATTGTAATGTTGTTGTAACCCCACTTGTATACATTTGATAACATGTGTTAAGCATCCATTATAATCTTGTTGTAACCCGACTTGTATTCATGTATATGAAAGTGGTTTACAAAACACTATGATGTGCATATACTGATCGTAACACGTGAACAAGTTAATATGGAACATACAAGTTAATATCGTAACACCGTATACATGGGATAAAATGTGTTAAGCCTCTGTTATAATCTTGGTTTAACCTAACATGGTGTCATGTATAAGCTAGTGGTTTCTAAAACACCATGATGTGTATATACATACTGTAACATGTGTTAAGCGACTGAAATGTATAACGTGTGTTAAGCATCTATTATAACGTGTGTTAAGACTTCCATAATGGATACATAAACTCCAATAGTAACTTAATAACAACAGAGTAAACCTGATATAACGTGTGTTAGGCATCTATTATAACATGTGTTAAGACTTCCAGAATGGATGCATAAACTTCAATAGTAACTGTAACAGTAGAGGTACAAATACGGGCGCCTCCACCATTATAATCTTGTTGTAACCCGACTTGTATTCATGTATATGAAAGTGGTTTGCAAAACACTATGATGTGCATATACTGATCGTAACACGTGTACAAGTTAATATGGAACATACAAGTTAATATCGTAACACCGTATACCTGGAATAAAATGTGTTAAGCCTCTGTTATAATCTTGGTTTAACCTAACATGGTGTCATGTATATGCTAGTGGTTTCCAAAACACCATGATGTGTATATACATACTGTAACATGTGTTAAGCGACTGAAATGTATAACGTGTGTTAAGCATCTATTATAACGTGTGTAAAGACGTCCATAATGGATGAATAAACTCCAATAGTAACTTAATAACAACAGAGTAAACCTGATATAACGTGTGTTAAGCCTCTATTATAACGTGTGTTAAGACTTCAGAATGGATGCATAAACTCCAATAGTAACTTAGTAACAACAGAAGTACAAACACGGGCGACTTCAACACAAAATGTGTTAAGTCCATACCGTTTTAACATCATGTACTAGACAAAACAATAAGAGTCTCACATTACATATTACTAGTAAACGAAAATACATAGCACTAAGAAAATGGTGGAGCTTCCTTTGACAGTCTGCCTTAGCTTTTCTGTGGCTACCTTTGCTGCCTTAGCTTTTCAACGGCTACCCTTGCTTTATTGTTTGGGTCGGTCTTGAAACAGTTTGTAAACATGTGGGTGTGCGTATGCCAGGGAAGTTATAAAAATGTGTTTTCATGTCACACGTAACACGTGTTACGTTGTACATTGGTTTCATGTCACATGTAACACATGCATGTCCAGAAGTTCAAACTATAACACGTGTTACGTTGTGTTGTGCTGTAACATAAACATGGTCATGATCCTTGAGCATCTGATCCGCGTTTGACGAAACCAACGGTCCCGAGAATTGGATCTTGTTTCCCTTGTATCCATCACCATCCTAATAACAAAAAGATAATATAGCCGTTAAGTTGTTAACAAGACATAACTATTAACACATTCATAGCCAGAAAATCTTTTTCTCAAACAACATCACAACTTTTTAGCTAAATTGCAATCTTTTTCTCAAATAACATCACAACACAGCCAAAAATCAGTTCATATGCAAAATAATTTTCCAAATTAAATCCCCAAAATCACACTTAAAACATATGCCAAAAACACAAATTTGCACCCTGTACATTCTAAACTTCTCCCCCTAAACATGCATATGACTCAAAGATTAACAAGATTTTAAAAAAATCGAAACTTTTTAGCTAAATACAATCTTTTTCTCAAATAACATCACAACATAGCCAGAAATCAGTTCATATGCAAAAATAATCCAGTACCGGGTACCCTGATGCGTCTTAATAACATAGGATGGTGGCGTTGTTTCTGCATAAAAAAAAACAAATGTTGGACACATTAACGGTGTAAATTCGAACATAACTATTATATTTGATGTTTGTGTTACACAAACCATATTCTATAAACGGCTGAAGATACAAGCAAGAGAAAAACATAACCATTAATAAACATTAAAAACGAACCTGGAACATTTTCTTCATTTTGGATGTCAATCTCGTTAATGGAGGAACACGTAGTAAAGTTCTTGCTTTGGATCAGACGAATTAAAGTTGGTGGACGCTCCGTTGTACGTTAATGGAGGATGGCGAATTAAAGTTCTTGTTGAGGAAGATGAATTCGAAATTGAAAATTTTCCTTTTAAAATTGAAATAATCTAAAAGAAATGGGGGTTTGGTGATTTGTACAATGATGTGATGGGCATTAATGATAGTGTCAAATCAAATGGGGAATAGATCTTGGGTTGGGTGGATAGATGTATAATTACATATATACCCTTAGAAGCAAAAAGGATAATCAGGTTGACTATGGATACGTGGAAGGATGTAGGCCACATGTTGAGTTTGCAAGGTTTTCTCAAAATCCAAGGTTTTCTATGGAGCATTTCCCTATATATATGTATATATTTAAACACTAGGTTAGAGCCCGCGTATACACGCGGTTTAATAAATGAGATATTTTGAATTTTTTCTGATTAAATAAAAATTTATTCAATATTACAAATAAACTTGATATATTATTAGTTCATATTACATTGAAATACAAATATTATATTAATTGAACACTGCAATCAAAATAAAATAAACAAAAAAAAATTTACAAAGAATTACAATAGCCTTACGTATGTTGCTTCCGTTGTGTAGGATTTCTAAATAGAGCTCCGCATTCCTTACAGTTATTCATATTCCCCCATTTTTGCTCATTTTCTTCAAACGTTTTCTAAACAAACCCAATGTTATAAGTTTGTAAATCCAATAATTATATTTGTGATGATAAAAAAAATTGAATCCAAAGGAGAGAGGTTATAACTTATACACACCTAGATGGACCAAAGGATCCAACCATAACCCTATCAATAATCACTTTCCGTTCCATCGGATTCTAGCACCCCAACTTCAACATTCTCCCCGTTTGCTCATCTGAAAGTTTCCCCGTAAACTTCTGCCCATCACACACAATACACACCTCTATCGGCAGGTAACACACCTGCCTCCAACTCGTCTGCAAACGCGACCAATTCCTATACTGTATCTTATACCCATACACCTCTTTAAAATACTCCACGACCCTCAAACTCTCCCCAAACCGTAAATTCTCAACCGAGTTGTCAAGTTTTCAACTTTATGCCTATTATAAATAAAGAAATCATTAGAAACCGAAGATTAAGTTTAATTAAGGTTCTGTATTTCTGTTCTTTTTTGTGCTTCTGTTGTTGCAGGGCTTCCTTTAGCTTCTTGCTAAGGAGCCTTTTATTTGTGTGTCAATAAAAGTTTAATCTTTGGCTGGCAAAAAAAAAAAATTAGAAGCTCTTTTGTTAACTACCCCTCATATTAAGATCATTTTGATTTGTTAATTTACATCAATCAAATGGAAACCACAAATAGAACCACACTGCATGAATTGTTCTAATAAAGTTACAATTGAGCATGTATATTTTACTTATGAAGTAAAATAAACACAAAAAGTTTAATAATGAGACCTCCAATTAACAAAGGATCGAGATAATCAAATACGTGAAACAATATCTCAAATACTTAAATGAAGAATTACCAGAATAAGATGCTACATGTAAATATAGTACCTTAAAAAATAAGCTTCACCAAAAATTGATAGTGTAGAGTTTATGATCTATACTCAGGAGATTTTTTAACCAATACAAACCAACGAAGAAATTCAAATTGTGCCAAAATTGATGAAGGATAATCCCATATATCAGGGGTGGAACTAAAGGTATGTGAGCCGTAGCACAGTCTACGGCTGAAGTCCGTATGTGTAGTGTATTTTATATATATATAGGGGAGGGTTTAAATGAGAACGCTAAATATTGTGAGAACCGTGAGAACAAATGAAAAAACCACGAAAACTTGGTCAAAAACAATTCAAATTCAAATTTTTTTTCTGCACTTATCATTATTATTCGAATACAATGTTAGAAATTTAATTTACACGTTTAAATTTACGTGAATTCGTAAATAATAAAAATTTACACATGTGTAAGTTTGCCATTTACACATGTGTAAATCTGTTATATTTACACATATGTAAAAAATCTAAAAAGAGTGATTTTTTTTTTGAAAGGAAAAAAAGAGTGATTTTGAAAGGAGAAATGAAGTATTTGATGTTGTAAATTCTTTTTTTGATGTTGTAATGTTGTATCTTAATTACAATGAGGTTTGTTTTAAAAAAATTGGTTTTGATTGGTTTTTTCATTCGTTCTCACGGTTCTCGCAATATTTAGCATTCTCAAGATAACCCTCCCCTATATATATATATATATATATATATTTGGTTTTATACAAAAGATACCCCTAAAATAATACAAGGATACCCCTAACCAACCCAAACTTATAAAATAAGGGAGCTAGATTGAAACAATGACTCAATTGATTAGATAAGCCCAACTGATTAGATTAGCCCAAAAAAAACACAAAACTACGTATGGCGGCATTCTTTCTTATCGTCGCTTAGGTTCTGGAAGAAAACCAAACGTCGCTGGTCATCCTTTACGCACTGATATCCTGTTTTGCTGCTGCCAATAACATCGGTTCAATAAAAGAATCCACAATCCTGTTGTTTGCTGCTGCGATAACACTGGTTCCGGTCGTTCCGCCCCTGCTTATGTATTTGTTTTTTAAAGTAAAAGACGATGTGATTAAACGATTTCAAGCTATCAAAAAATGACAAATTTATTAGGCACTTATTTTATTTTATTTATTTATTTTTTTTAATAATTTATTTATTATCTTTTTTTTAATATTGTTGATTGCACAGTAAAAAAAATTAGGGGATACCCCTGATTTAATGGGCTAGTTCCGCCACTGACATATATGCTATTAAAAAGGATCACAACTAATTGTCATATGCTTTCGTCTTTTTTTGGTGAGTCCCCACAACCATTTCCAATTCATCCTCAAAAATAGAGTATACTTTTCCCTAGTTTCAACTTTCAAGATCTTTTCAAATTAACTTTTATCTCTATTATAACATT
>JARYGA010059713.1:77500-85000 GCA_030545235.1 Helianthus tuberosus | reverse complement strand
AACCCTAAACCCTAAACCCTAAACCCTAAACCCTAAACCCTAAACCCTAAACCCTAAACCCTAAACCCTAAACCCTAAACCCTAAACCCTAAACCCTAAACCCTAAACCCTAAACCCTAAACCCTAAACCCTAAACCCTAAACCCTAAACCCTAAACCCTAAACCCTAAACCCTAAACCCTAAACCCTAAACCCTAAACCCTAAACCCTAAACCCTAAACCCTAAACCCTAAACCCTAAACCCTAAACCCTAAACCCTAAACCCTAAACCCTAAACCCTAAACCCTAAACCCTAAACCCTAAACCCTAAACCCTAAACCCTAAACCCTAAACCCTAAACCCTAAACCCTAAACCCTAAACCCTAAACCCTAAACCCTAAACCCTAAACCCTAAACCCTAAACCCTAAACCCTAAACCCTAAACCCTAAACCCTAAACCCTAAACCCTAAACCCTAAACCCTAAACCCTAAACCCTAAACCCTAAACCCTAAACCCTAAACCCTAAACCCTAAACCCTAAACCCTAAACCCTAAACCCTAAACCCTAAACCCTAAACCCTAAACCCTAAACCCTAAACCCTAAACCCTAAACCCTAAACCCTAAACCCTAAACCCTAAACCCTAAACCCTAAACCCTAAACCCTAAACCCTAAACCCTAAACCCTAAACCCTAAACCCTAAACCCTAAACCCTAAACCCTAAACCCTAAACCCTAAACCCTAAACCCTAAACCCTAAACCCTAAACCCTAAACCCTAAACCCTAAACCCTAAACCCTAAACCCTAAACCCTAAACCCTAAACCCTAAACCCTAAACCCTAAACCCTAAACCCTAAACCCTAAACCCTAAACCCTAAACCCTAAACCCTAAACCCTAAACCCTAAACCCTAAACCCTAAACCCTAAACCCTAAACCCTAAACCCTAAACCCTAAACCCTAAACCCTAAACCCTAAACCCTAAACCCTAAACCCTAAACCCTAAACCCTAAACCCTAAACCCTAAACCCTAAACCCTAAACCCTAAACCCTAAACCCTAAACCCTAAACCCTAAACCCTAAACCCTAAACCCTAAACCCTAAACCCTAAACCCTAAACCCTAAACCCTAAACCCTAAACCCTAAACCCTAAACCCTAAACCCTAAACCCTAAACCCTAAACCCTAAACCCTAAACCCTAAACCCTAAACCCTAAACCCTAAACCCTAAACCCTAAACCCTAAACCCTAAACCCTAAACCCTAAACCCTAAACCCTAAACCCTAAACCCTAAACCCTAAACCCTAAACCCTAAACCCTAAACCCTAAACCCTAAACCCTAAACCCTAAACCCTAAACCCTAAACCCTAAACCCTAAACCCTAAACCCTAAACCCTAAACCCTAAACCCTAAACCCTAAACCCTAAACCCTAAACCCTAAACCCTAAACCCTAAACCCTAAACCCTAAACCCTAAACCCTAAACCCTAAACCCTAAACCCTAAACCCTAAACCCTAAACCCTAAACCCTAAACCCTAAACCCTAAACCCTAAACCCTAAACCCTAAACCCTAAACCCTAAACCCTAAACCCTAAACCCTAAACCCTAAACCCTAAACCCTAAACCCTAAACCCTAAACCCTAAACCCTAAACCCTAAACCCTAAACCCTAAACCCTAAACCCTAAACCCTAAACCCTAAACCCTAAACCCTAAACCCTAAACCCTAAACCCTAAACCCTAAACCCTAAACCCTAAACCCTAAACCCTAAACCCTAAACCCTAAACCCTAAACCCTAAACCCTAAACCCTAAACCCTAAACCCTAAACCCTAAACCCTAAACCCTAAACCCTAAACCCTAAACCCTAAACCCTAAACCCTAAACCCTAAACCCTAAACCCTAAACCCTAAACCCTAAACCCTAAACCCTAAACCCTAAACCCTAAACCCTAAACCCTAAACCCTAAACCCTAAACCCTAAACCCTAAACCCTAAACCCTAAACCCTAAACCCTAAACCCTAAACCCTAAACCCTAAACCCTAAACCCTAAACCCTAAACCCTAAACCCTAAACCCTAAACCCTAAACCCTAAACCCTAAACCCTAAACCCTAAACCCTAAACCCTAAACCCTAAACCCTAAACCCTAAACCCTAAACCCTAAACCCTAAACCCTAAACCCTAAACCCTAAACCCTAAACCCTAAACCCTAAACCCTAAACCCTAAACCCTAAACCCTAAACCCTAAACCCTAAACCCTAAACCCTAAACCCTAAACCCTAAACCCTAAACCCTAAACCCTAAACCCTAAACCCTAAACCCTAAACCCTAAACCCTAAACCCTAAACCCTAAACCCTAAACCCTAAACCCTAAACCCTAAACCCTAAACCCTAAACCCTAAACCCTAAACCCTAAACCCTAAACCCTAAACCCTAAACCCTAAACCCTAAACCCTAAACCCTAAACCCTAAACCCTAAACCCTAAACCCTAAACCCTAAACCCTAAACCCTAAACCCTAAACCCTAAACCCTAAACCCTAAACCCTAAACCCTAAACCCTAAACCCTAAACCCTAAACCCTAAACCCTAAACCCTAAACCCTAAACCCTAAACCCTAAACCCTAAACCCTAAACCCTAAACCCTAAACCCTAAACCCTAAACCCTAAACCCTAAACCCTAAACCCTAAACCCTAAACCCTAAACCCTAAACCCTAAACCCTAAACCCTAAACCCTAAACCCTAAACCCTAAACCCTAAACCCTAAACCCTAAACCCTAAACCCTAAACCCTAAACCCTAAACCCTAAACCCTAAACCCTAAACCCTAAACCCTAAACCCTAAACCCTAAACCCTAAACCCTAAACCCTAAACCCTAAACCCTAAACCCTAAACCCTAAACCCTAAACCCTAAACCCTAAACCCTAAACCCTAAACCCTAAACCCTAAACCCTAAACCCTAAACCCTAAACCCTAAACCCTAAACCCTAAACCCTAAACCCTAAACCCTAAACCCTAAACCCTAAACCCTAAACCCTAAACCCTAAACCCTAAACCCTAAACCCTAAACCCTAAACCCTAAACCCTAAACCCTAAACCCTAAACCCTAAACCCTAAACCCTAAACCCTAAACCCTAAACCCTAAACCCTAAACCCTAAACCCTAAACCCTAAACCCTAAACCCTAAACCCTAAACCCTAAACCCTAAACCCTAAACCCTAAACCCTAAACCCTAAACCCTAAACCCTAAACCCTAAACCCTAAACCCTAAACCCTAAACCCTAAACCCTAAACCCTAAACCCTAAACCCTAAACCCTAAACCCTAAACCCTAAACCCTAAACCCTAAACCCTAAACCCTAAACCCTAAACCCTAAACCCTAAACCCTAAACCCTAAACCCTAAACCCTAAACCCTAAACCCTAAACCCTAAACCCTAAACCCTAAACCCTAAACCCTAAACCCTAAACCCTAAACCCTAAACCCTAAACCCTAAACCCTAAACCCTAAACCCTAAACCCTAAACCCTAAACCCTAAACCCTAAACCCTAAACCCTAAACCCTAAACCCTAAACCCTAAACCCTAAACCCTAAACCCTAAACCCTAAACCCTAAACCCTAAACCCTAAACCCTAAACCCTAAACCCTAAACCCTAAACCCTAAACCCTAAACCCTAAACCCTAAACCCTAAACCCTAAACCCTAAACCCTAAACCCTAAACCCTAAACCCTAAACCCTAAACCCTAAACCCTAAACCCTAAACCCTAAACCCTAAACCCTAAACCCTAAACCCTAAACCCTAAACCCTAAACCCTAAACCCTAAACCCTAAACCCTAAACCCTAAACCCTAAACCCTAAACCCTAAACCCTAAACCCTAAACCCTAAACCCTAAACCCTAAACCCTAAACCCTAAACCCTAAACCCTAAACCCTAAACCCTAAACCCTAAACCCTAAACCCTAAACCCTAAACCCTAAACCCTAAACCCTAAACCCTAAACCCTAAACCCTAAACCCTAAACCCTAAACCCTAAACCCTAAACCCTAAACCCTAAACCCTAAACCCTAAACCCTAAACCCTAAACCCTAAACCCTAAACCCTAAACCCTAAACCCTAAACCCTAAACCCTAAACCCTAAACCCTAAACCCTAAACCCTAAACCCTAAACCCTAAACCCTAAACCCTAAACCCTAAACCCTAAACCCTAAACCCTAAACCCTAAACCCTAAACCCTAAACCCTAAACCCTAAACCCTAAACCCTAAACCCTAAACCCTAAACCCTAAACCCTAAACCCTAAACCCTAAACCCTAAACCCTAAACCCTAAACCCTAAACCCTAAACCCTAAACCCTAAACCCTAAACCCTAAACCCTAAACCCTAAACCCTAAACCCTAAACCCTAAACCCTAAACCCTAAACCCTAAACCCTAAACCCTAAACCCTAAACCCTAAACCCTAAACCCTAAACCCTAAACCCTAAACCCTAAACCCTAAACCCTAAACCCTAAACCCTAAACCCTAAACCCTAAACCCTAAACCCTAAACCCTAAACCCTAAACCCTAAACCCTAAACCCTAAACCCTAAACCCTAAACCCTAAACCCTAAACCCTAAACCCTAAACCCTAAACCCTAAACCCTAAACCCTAAACCCTAAACCCTAAACCCTAAACCCTAAACCCTAAACCCTAAACCCTAAACCCTAAACCCTAAACCCTAAACCCTAAACCCTAAACCCTAAACCCTAAACCCTAAACCCTAAACCCTAAACCCTAAACCCTAAACCCTAAACCCTAAACCCTAAACCCTAAACCCTAAACCCTAAACCCTAAACCCTAAACCCTAAACCCTAAACCCTAAACCCTAAACCCTAAACCCTAAACCCTAAACCCTAAACCCTAAACCCTAAACCCTAAACCCTAAACCCTAAACCCTAAACCCTAAACCCTAAACCCTAAACCCTAAACCCTAAACCCTAAACCCTAAACCCTAAACCCTAAACCCTAAACCCTAAACCCTAAACCCTAAACCCTAAACCCTAAACCCTAAACCCTAAACCCTAAACCCTAAACCCTAAACCCTAAACCCTAAACCCTAAACCCTAAACCCTAAACCCTAAACCCTAAACCCTAAACCCTAAACCCTAAACCCTAAACCCTAAACCCTAAACCCTAAACCCTAAACCCTAAACCCTAAACCCTAAACCCTAAACCCTAAACCCTAAACCCTAAACCCTAAACCCTAAACCCTAAACCCTAAACCCTAAACCCTAAACCCTAAACCCTAAACCCTAAACCCTAAACCCTAAACCCTAAACCCTAAACCCTAAACCCTAAACCCTAAACCCTAAACCCTAAACCCTAAACCCTAAACCCTAAACCCTAAACCCTAAACCCTAAACCCTAAACCCTAAACCCTAAACCCTAAACCCTAAACCCTAAACCCTAAACCCTAAACCCTAAACCCTAAACCCTAAACCCTAAACCCTAAACCCTAAACCCTAAACCCTAAACCCTAAACCCTAAACCCTAAACCCTAAACCCTAAACCCTAAACCCTAAACCCTAAACCCTAAACCCTAAACCCTAAACCCTAAACCCTAAACCCTAAACCCTAAACCCTAAACCCTAAACCCTAAACCCTAAACCCTAAACCCTAAACCCTAAACCCTAAACCCTAAACCCTAAACCCTAAACCCTAAACCCTAAACCCTAAACCCTAAACCCTAAACCCTAAACCCTAAACCCTAAACCCTAAACCCTAAACCCTAAACCCTAAACCCTAAACCCTAAACCCTAAACCCTAAACCCTAAACCCTAAACCCTAAACCCTAAACCCTAAACCCTAAACCCTAAACCCTAAACCCTAAACCCTAAACCCTAAACCCTAAACCCTAAACCCTAAACCCTAAACCCTAAACCCTAAACCCTAAACCCTAAACCCTAAACCCTAAACCCTAAACCCTAAACCCTAAACCCTAAACCCTAAACCCTAAACCCTAAACCCTAAACCCTAAACCCTAAACCCTAAACCCTAAACCCTAAACCCTAAACCCTAAACCCTAAACCCTAAACCCTAAACCCTAAACCCTAAACCCTAAACCCTAAACCCTAAACCCTAAACCCTAAACCCTAAACCCTAAACCCTAAACCCTAAACCCTAAACCCTAAACCCTAAACCCTAAACCCTAAACCCTAAACCCTAAACCCTAAACCCTAAACCCTAAACCCTAAACCCTAAACCCTAAACCCTAAACCCTAAACCCTAAACCCTAAACCCTAAACCCTAAACCCTAAACCCTAAACCCTAAACCCTAAACCCTAAACCCTAAACCCTAAACCCTAAACCCTAAACCCTAAACCCTAAACCCTAAACCCTAAACCCTAAACCCTAAACCCTAAACCCTAAACCCTAAACCCTAAACCCTAAACCCTAAACCCTAAACCCTAAACCCTAAACCCTAAACCCTAAACCCTAAACCCTAAACCCTAAACCCTAAACCCTAAACCCTAAACCCTAAACCCTAAACCCTAAACCCTAAACCCTAAACCCTAAACCCTAAACCCTAAACCCTAAACCCTAAACCCTAAACCCTAAACCCTAAACCCTAAACCCTAAACCCTAAACCCTAAACCCTAAACCCTAAACCCTAAACCCTAAACCCTAAACCCTAAACCCTAAACCCTAAACCCTAAACCCTAAACCCTAAACCCTAAACCCTAAACCCTAAACCCTAAACCCTAAACCCTAAACCCTAAACCCTAAACCCTAAACCCTAAACCCTAAACCCTAAACCCTAAACCCTAAACCCTAAACCCTAAACCCTAAACCCTAAACCCTAAACCCTAAACCCTAAACCCTAAACCCTAAACCCTAAACCCTAAACCCTAAACCCTAAACCCTAAACCCTAAACCCTAAACCCTAAACCCTAAACCCTAAACCCTAAACCCTAAACCCTAAACCCTAAACCCTAAACCCTAAACCCTAAACCCTAAACCCTAAACCCTAAACCCTAAACCCTAAACCCTAAACCCTAAACCCTAAACCCTAAACCCTAAACCCTAAACCCTAAACCCTAAACCCTAAACCCTAAACCCTAAACCCTAAACCCTAAACCCTAAACCCTAAACCCTAAACCCTAAACCCTAAACCCTAAACCCTAAACCCTAAACCCTAAACCCTAAACCCTAAACCCTAAACCCTAAACCCTAAACCCTAAACCCTAAACCCTAAACCCTAAACCCTAAACCCTAAACCCTAAACCCTAAACCCTAAACCCTAAACCCTAAACCCTAAACCCTAAACCCTAAACCCTAAACCCTAAACCCTAAACCCTAAACCCTAAACCCTAAACCCTAAACCCTAAACCCTAAACCCTAAACCCTAAACCCTAAACCCTAAACCCTAAACCCTAAACCCTAAACCCTAAACCCTAAACCCTAAACCCTAAACCCTAAACCCTAAACCCTAAACCCTAAACCCTAAACCCTAAACCCTAAACCCTAAACCCTAAACCCTAAACCCTAAAC
>JARYGA010059713.1:0-62500 GCA_030545235.1 Helianthus tuberosus | reverse complement strand
GAAAGAGTGCAAATTTTGTAGTACAATCACTTACCTAAACGGTAAGAAGATTGAAGAGTTGACTAGTAAAGTCAAAAGGGTTGAAGATCAAATCTTAAACCGTGACAAAATGCTGAAAGCTTCGAATGATAGATCAAAAGAATTAGCTGATAAAAATGACATTGAAAGAATAAGAAAAGAAAATGAAAAATTGATTATTGAAAGTCGTAAAATTTCTGAAAGTTTTGAGAAGCTGAAGCGAACGGTCAAAGATTCTGATGAGAGAAACAGTAAAACAACTAAAGAAAATCTTCAACTATCAGGAGTTCTTCGTGTAAAAGAGGAGCAAATTAACCAACAACTTGATGAAATTGCAAAATTGAAGCTTCAGTGTGAAGAAGCTAAAATTGAAAATGAACGAATTAATCTAAAACTGTGCAGTTACAACTCTGCAAGCTTTGTTTTGCAACACATTGTTCCAAAACCCATTGGTAAAACCAAAGCTGGCGAAGATGTATACTGTGATGGAACTGGGGTGGGGTTTCATCAAGTTCCACCACCGGTTCTAAACAATTTCTCAAAGAAGCAATCTGGGTTGGTTAATGATGAGATTGAAACAAATGAGATAAAATTGCCAGAATCAATAGATGTAACATTTTCTTCATCTTCATCATCTGATGACAGTGTTCAAACTGAGATCATAAAAGGCATGGCTGAAAGTGTCTTGGATAGTGATTCGACTGAAGATGAAGAATGTTTTCTGAACAATTACATTCCGAAACCAAAATCTAAAAACAACTCAAATGATGAACCGGGTCTTGTGATGTACAAGATGTCTGGTTCTGATAAGTTGTATTCAGACTTTGAGTTTCCTTTGGAGAATGTTAATGTGAAGAAATTGAAAAATGTTTTTAAACTGGTTGAAATTGATTTGTCTGAAGTGGAAAATTTGAAACAAACAAAGAGACATATGAATTTTGAGAAAGATAAAGCTTACTATAAGAAACCTGTCATTCCACCACGTTTTTCTAACAACTATCAAAATAAATGGTCGGGTGGATATCAGGGTGGTAAGAATTATCAGAAAAGGAATGTTCAGAACAAAAGGTTTGCTGTGAAAAAGGTGTTTGTGAACAGTTCAAGTTCACTCTCTGAAGAGGAGTCTGAAATTTTCTTAAAAACAAACGAAGAGTTCTTTGAAAAGAAGGCCTCACAGCCTCAGTCTGAAGGTTCAAGTCGGGTAATTGACACCCGAACATGCTTCAAATGTAATCAAGTTGGACATATTGCACGAAAGTGTACCAACCAGAAGCCTAAGACTGAAACTGTGATGAATTCCATCAAGAAAGATGTTGGGAAAAGAAAGGCTCCATTGGTTGTTGAGAAAAATGTTTTGAAAAATGATAACACCAAGATCAAAACTGAACCTGTTAAGATTTCGGTAACTAAAAATGATAAATTTTACCAACGGGTTGCCTCACCTCAACAAACATGGAAGCCAAAAATTATCGAAAAGAAAGTTGATTCATCAAAGGTGTCGGAAACTGAAAAATTATCATCTTCTTCCAAGAAGAAGTATGTACCTTTGAAGTTCTATGAGAAACAGAAATCGACTTCTGAAAAGAAGTATGTGGTGAAGAAAAATCAACCAGCTAATCAACCTCAAAAAGACGAATTTTTCTTATTCAAAGAGGTTGAAGTTGGAACTGTTGAAAGCCTTAAAATGAATGATAAAAAATTTCCACCACTTTACACTAAAACAACTCACCTTGATTTCAAGTTACCTGAGTCAAAAGAGGCTTGGGTAGCTTCAAAATCTCATTAAATGATCTTTTTATGTGCAGGAGCTTCCGAGATCCGTCTCACGTTGGATTATGGATAGTGGAGCTTCTCGACACATGACTGGAAAGACAGCGCTGCTGTATGATGTCAGAAATTTTAATGGAGGTTATGTGGGGTTCGCGGGTAACCAAGGTGGTAGAATTGTTGGTGAAGGAACGTTATCCAATGGGATTGTCACGTTTGAGAGAGTTAACTACATTGCTGAGCTGGAAAATAATCTGCTAAGCATCTCACAGATATGTGACCGGATGTATACTACTCACTTCACAGACAAAGAGTGTTTGATTTTGAAACCAGGGTTTGTTATTCCTGAAGAATGGATCATCATGAGAGCTCCTAGAGTGAATGATCTGTACGTTCTAGACATGTCTGTAGCAACAACAACAACGGGTCAAGCACACTGTTTTGTTTCAAAAGCAACAGAGAAAGAATCAAAGTTGTGGCATCGTAAGATGGGGCACATTCATCTTCGAAAAATGAATCATCTTGTGCACAATGATTTGGTTCTAGGAGTTCACATTAAAGGTTTTCATCTGGAGCAAGAATGCATCAGTTGCATGAAAGGCAAGCAAAAGAAAAAGTCACACCCTAAAAAGCAAGTCAATTCAGTCTCAAAACCGTTGGAGAGACTTCACATGGACCTATTTGGTCCTGTGAATGTCAAGAGTATTACCGGAGAACTTTATTGTCTTGTAGTCACTGATGATTATTCCAGATTCTCATGGGTGCTATTCTTGAAGTCAAAAGAAGAAACCTTTGACAGATTGAGGGGTTTATTCAAAAAGATTGAAAACTTGTACCAAAGGCGTATCAGAAGAATTAGAAGTGATAATGGTACTGAGTTCAAAAACAACAATATGGATGAATATTGTGATGAAAGGGGTATCTTGCATGAGTTCAGTGCTCCGTACACTCCACAACAGAATGGAGTTGCAGAACGTAAAAACAGAACACTGATTGAAACGGCTAGAACAATGCTTGCTGATTCAAAGTTACCGATAAATTTCTGGGCAGAAGCTGTGTCCGCTGCATGCTACACGCTCAACAGAGTTCTAACTGTCAAGAAATTCAACAAAACATGCTTTGAGTTGATTAATAATCGAAAGCCGAATTTGAAGTATCTCGACCCGTTCGGGTCACCCTGTACAGTTCTAGAACCTTTTGGAAAGATGGGTCCGAAGAGTTTTGAAGGAATATTTGTGGGATATGCAAGTCCTTTACGACGAGTCTTCGTTCCAAGTCTGAAGAGAATTATTGAAGCTCAAAATGTTGAATGCCAAGGTCACACAATGCCTCCACAAAATCCGGGCGACTCATGGCGTTTCAATTATGATGTTTTATGGGAGTCTTTCAACATGGAAGAAGAGCCAGAGTTCTTTGATGAGTTGGATATTCTTAGAGAATATGAAGATGAAAGGTTTCCAGCAGAATCGTATCGTAAAAGACAAGCTTCAAATGATAATGAGGCAGGTCCAAGCAATGCTGGAGAACATGACGATGTTGAAAATGATGTTGCTCAAGAAAATCAGACGGTGGAGAATGTCAATCAAGAATCTGAAAACAGTCCAATATTCGATCATGTTGATTCAGAATCTGAGGGGGAGCCAATCCAGTTTTCAAATCAAACTATTCCAGTCAGTGAACAAGTTGCTGATCAAAACGTTACAAATTTG
This sequence comes from Helianthus tuberosus, assembly GCA_030545235.1. Taxonomy (NCBI): domain Eukaryota; kingdom Viridiplantae; phylum Streptophyta; class Magnoliopsida; order Asterales; family Asteraceae; genus Helianthus; species Helianthus tuberosus. The sequence continues at coordinate 59,006 of JARYGA010059713.1, read as the reverse complement.
GAAAGTGAAGTAGATGTTTCAGGCGAAGTGATGCCAAGAACGCTTTCTTATCATCCTGAGGATCTAATAATAGGAGAACTGCAATCAGGCGTCCGAACTCGAAGACAACTTGATCAAGGGCTTACATGTTTTTACTCAACAGTTGGTCCTTTACAAACTGAATTCTCATTAAGTTGTTTTATCTCGCAGATAGAACCAAGGACGTACAAAGAGGCGCTTACTGAAGATTCATGGGTAAATGCTATGCAGGAGGAGTTAAATCAATTCAAGAAGCTTGGCGTTTGGAAGCTAGTAGATTTGCCAGATGGTCACCGAAAGATTAATACCAAATGGGTATTTAAATGCAAGAGGGATGATCGAGGAGTTATCATTCGAAACAAAGCTCGACTCGTTGTCCAAGGTTTCAGTCAGCAGGAGGGGATAGATTTCACAGAAGTATATGCCCCTGTCGCAAGACTTGAAGCCATCAGAATCTTCCTTGCATTCGCATCATGGAAAGGATTTAAAGTTTTTCAGTTAGATGTGAAGTCGGCATTTCTCTATGGCAAGGTGAAAGAGGAGGTTTATGTCGGACAGCCACCGGGTTTCACCGACCCAATTCACAAAGATAAAGTTTATCTCCTTGACAAAGCATTGTACGGCTTACATCAGGCCCCGAGAGCCTGGTATGAGACCTTGTCTCAACATTTGTTAGCCAACCACTTCATTCGAGGAAAGATAGACGCCACTCTTTTCACAAAAGAAGTCGACGGGCATCTTCTGATTGTTCAAATTTATGTGGACGACATAATTTTCGGGTCAACAAATAAGCAACTCTGCAAAGATTTTGAACATGTTATGAAGCAGAAGTTTGAGATGTCTTCAATGGGTGAGATGAAGTTCTTCTTGGGACTTCAAGTTGATCAACTTCCCGAAGGAACTTTCATACATCAAACAAAATACGTTCATGATGTTCTGGAGAACTTCGGGATGTCAGGAATGTCACCAATTTCCACCCCATTAGCGATAAATCATGGGATACATCCTGATCTCACCGGAGAGAAGGTAGACGAAACATTATATCGTTCCATGATTGGCTCGTTAATGTACTTGACGGCATCAAGACCGGATATTATGTATCCAACATGCCTCGCGGCGCGATTTCAGTCAAATCCTAGAGCTTCGCACATGGTAATTGTGAAAAGGATTCTACGCTACCTGAAAGGAACTCCATCTCTGGGGTTGTGGTATCCAAAAGATGGCGACTTCATGCTCAAAGGATATTCTGATTCTGATTTCGGATGCTGCAAAGTGAATGCTAAATCAACAACAGCGGGGTGCCAGTTTTTCGGACCACGATTGGTCACCTGGCAATGTAAGAAGCAGACCTCTGTCGCTTTATCCACTTGTGAAGCCGAATATGTATCTGCTAGCAGCTGCTGCTCTCAGATCCTGTGGATTCAGCAACAGATGCGAGACTACGGTTTGCAATTTCTTAACACCCCTATTTTTGTTGATAATGAGGCAGCAATTAACATAACAAAAAATCCTGTTCATCACGCTAAAACAAAACACATTGAAATTCGTCATCACTTCATCCGAGACTGTTTCGAGAAGAAGTTGATACGAATAGAGAAAATCCACACCGATGAACAAAAAGCTGACTTACATACCAAAGCTTTTGACAAAACTCGCTTTAAATATCTTTTGAAACTTAATGGTATGAAGTTGTTATCGGATGCGGAGGAAATTGTTGGCGTTGATGAAGGTGCCACTGTAGATGATGTTGAGAAACAATCTGCAATGGTTTGTCGAATTTTTAATTGTTTTGGTTTTTAGGGGGAGATAGTAGTTTTATTTCAGAAAATACAAAAACAATAAAAAATTCGTAAAAGCCAAAAACATTTGAAAAATTCAAAAACATGATAAAATTTCAAAAAGAGTTTGTGTAAAAAGGGAAAATGATAGTACATCAGCTAGTCAGTTACTGTACGCTAAAGATATGGAAAGTTCAAATACGTTAAACAGTCTCACTAACGATATGTCGATAGGTTTTTACACATTCAGTAGTTTTGTTCGGGATATAAACCTAAATCTTACTTGCTTATTTCGTGGGGAACACCACTTGGATATATAGGTAACCCCTGAAATCTCGTTTGAAAGGTTTCATAATCTGATATACTAGGTCTTTATTCTCAATGATGTCTGGGGTATTATTCCGGGACTTCTGCTGAACGGTAGTTCTGACCTAGTCCCTGGATAATACTTTCCGCAAATGCTTGAAATATAGCATTAAAACCCTCAGCATGCTGAAACAATAAAATTGATAAACGCTGCTGTTGTAGCAAAAGATCCTCTAAAGGGGACACACCTTAAAGTCGAAGCCGATATCTCTCTGCGTATACGGAAGTATCGACCTGAGATCCCTCGGCCCTCGCATACCTAAATTATGTACAGATATCATTGATGTAATACTCACCTGTAAGACTGATTATTGAGATTCTGGATACGGGAGTATATTCAAGAGGTGGGACACACGTATAAGTTTAAGTCTTTAAAACACTTAAAACCGTATCCTGAACAGATTGAAATGTGTGTAAGAATTTAAGATGGATCAGTATATCGACAATCGAGGTGAATTGTTTAATGTTTGGGATGAAATTAAGCTTAATGGTACTTGTAACTTGTCGGAAGCTTATATGATTCCCTAACACGCTCACCAAAAATATGTTTGTAAATAGTTTACATTTACTGCTTTTATATTTCTGTTTTAGTCTATTTTGCTTCATCATAATTCCAAAAAGATTTTATTTCTGCTTTATTTTACGACAAACCAAAGTGGAGAGTTGATCTTCTGATTCAAAAATGATAGAAGATGCAGGAAGTTTCTGATTTGGAAGATGAGTTTGGAGCTAATCATGACTAATCTGTAATTGAAAGTGTAAAACACAAGTTCATTTAGTTGATACTTGTAATTTTTCAGAAAAATGTTTGAACAAAATTTTCAAAAGTCAGTATACTTTGCTTCAGGTCAACCAAGGTCATTAAGTTGGACTTGGTCGACAAATTAAATTCCTTGGGTCATTAATTTGAACCAAGCAATTTAAGTGGATTTCTAAAATCTGACAAATGTTGAGAAAAATAAAAGTTTTCATTGAAAAAGTAAAGTGTGCCTCATTCGAATGTTCATCCGGGCGGGTAGCCATACGCTCGGATGGCAATGCGCACGGGTGACCATACGCATCTGATGTTGGTATAAATTGTAAGTCAAAGAGTCAGTCAAAGCTATACGCACGCACAACACTCTTTCTCTCTCACACTGATACTTTCTGATTTTGGAATTCTTTGCACGGATCATTGTTCTCGTTGGTTTGTACAACATTAGCAATGGCAAAGGTATGTTTTTCTATCTCAAATCTGCAATATTCCATTGTTTAATGTCTGTTCATCGATGTTCATCACGTATTTGTTCTTTCGGAGCCTTAAATCTCAGATCTAGCCCGTGTTAGTTCGTTTTGTCATGAATGAATCATAGGTTCTTGTTTAGAATGCTTAGATCTAGGATTTTACCGGATTAATTTGTGTTATAACATGCTAAAATCTGATAGATCTGATGTTTGAACGGTACGTAGTGTCGGGTAGGTTTTTGATAAATTGATCTGTGTATAGGACGTTTTAGACATTGTTGAACATAGGGTTTTGATCGTTTTAACATTTTCTGTGTAGATCTATGTTCAATTTTAGATTTTGACATAAAAATTTGTAATGTTCATATATTGTTCTTCATCTGTGACTAGTATCTGCACGTACAACCTGTACGTGCGTATGGCAATCCGTGACAACATCATGCTGTACACACGTATGGTAATCCGTAGCAATGGTCTGTTGTACGTGTGGATAGAAATTCTTGACAAGTAATGTTGTACGCACGTATGACAATCCGTGTCAAGGACAGGCTGTACGCACGGATAGCAATCCGTTGAAATTCAATGTTATACGCACGGATGACAATCCGTGGGTATGCTATGCTGTTCGCACGGATGACAATCCGGGACTTGGTTTGCTGTACGCACGGGTGGCTATACGTGTTGTACACAAAGTTGTCCGCACGGACAACTCATCCAAACAAACAAGTCATGCGTACGGATAACTCTTCAAGTGTCATATCTTTCTTGACAAAATATTTTGAGATTCCAAAAATTAAAATGAATAAAATTTCTGCAGGATTGGGATAAAGCTCATAATATATATTGTCTTCTGGATAAAGTGTATACCGAAAATACAGTAGTTCAAGATGTTGCAAAATTTTTGAGGGAAAGTAGAGTTTCTAAGGCTTTAACTGATAAGACAGTAGTATATGAATCGCATGTGAAATGTTTTTGGACTGCTGCAAGATACGAAGAAAGTGATAAGACCATTTATTCAGCCGTATCAAAGAAAGATGAGAATGGAAGAGTTGAAGATTTGGAAATGAAAGTAACTGTTGGTGATATAAGAAGAGTTTTGAATTTAGGAGACAATGATAGTGATCCAACCATAATTTCTGAACGTTTAGTAAAAGGATTGTGGTGTAGAATGGGTTTTGCTGGGAGTGTGAATGGAAGAATGCAGAAGACAAGCTTTAGTCATGCTTATAAGTTCATGATTCATTGTGTACTTCATGCTTTGTCACACAGAAAAGGTGGATATGATGAAACTCAAGATTACATCATGAATATCATTTCATGCCTTGTACTGAAAAGACCATACAATATCTCTCAAGTAATCTTTGATCACATGTCTGAGAATGTGAAGGATGGTAGTAAGAGGTTTCTTATGTATCCAAGGTTTGTTCAAATGTTGATAGATGAGAAATTTCAAGGTTTAGAAAAGAGTAGTAGTGACATTTTGGGTCTAAGGCACATGACACCAGATACAATCAGCAGATTGATCAAAGGTCCAGATCCTGGATCAAAGAGAATGATCTGCAAAATTTCAAATCCTAACTATGTAGCTCCAGAGAATGATGCATGGAGACATGAAGACAGCAATTCTGACAATGAAGATGACAAGATGAGTTTGTTTTATAAGAAGGATACAAGATGGTGGTGTGTCAAAGATGGAAAAAGGAAGAGAACTCAAAAGACGTCCCCGGCAGTTTCTATTCCAAAGAATGTGAAAAAGGGTATTGTGAAAGGGGGAGTCTCAAGGAAATTAGTATTTTTAGACTATAAAATTTCTAATGATTTTGTAAAACATCTGTTTTGCAGGGTCTTCTAGAAAACAACAGCACAAGCTGATAGATGAACAAGTTCTGGAGCCGTCAGCTGTTATTCAAAAGGGAACTGAGTTATTATCACAATCTCTTGAAAGTTTCTTAAAGAAAAATGAGGAAGCTGCTCAAGGAGTCAAAGATCAAGAAGGAGTCATTCAAGATCTTTCAAGTAATGATGATTCTGAAACCACTATTTCAGAATCTGAACTTGATCCTCTTACTCTTGGCAAAGGAAAAGTTCAGTTGAAGAAAAGGTTACCAAAGAAAAGGAAGGGATCAGATGAAGAAGATACAACTTATGATCCTGAGAATCCAGATAAACAAGTCAAGAAAAGAAAAGCTGTTGTAGCAGGACTCATTCCAAGAAGTGTTCGAGCAAGAAAAGGAGAAAGTCAAGTTCAAAAAGAACATGATGGCAAAGATCCTCAACATGTTAAATCTTCTCAACCAAAAGAAACAGAAGCAGAAAAACAGACGAGTCACGACGACTATGTTGAAGTTACTGATGCTGGAGAATTTTATTCAAAGTTTCCAGGAATATCAGAAAACATAGAGATTCCACAATCATCCTCACAACCAAAAGACTCAGATGATTTCTTTAGCTTTTTGCCAGATGCTTCAGGTGATCCATTAGAAGATTTGAATTTTGATGGTGACTTGTTCAACAATGATGCAGTGAGAATTCTTTCAAATAAAGTCAAAGATCTTGAGAAAGAAACAGAAAAAGCAGAAAATGAACGTGGTCTGTTAAAAGAGCAAGTGAAAAAGATAATGAAAGCTTATGATCAACTTAGAACAGTGATGATCCAAGATGAACGCACTATGAAGAAGATAAAGGAAGATGGTGAAAGTAACACTAAAGTAATTGAAGCTCTTCTGGCAGAAATCTCTTCATTGAACGAGAAGTCAAAGAATCTTCAAGATGTAAATCAAACACTAAATCAACTTCTCAGTGACATGAGTGAATCAACTTCAAACGAAATGAAAATAATGAAATTAGAGATGGAAGCAATGAAAGCTGACAAAGTGATGAAAGATGAACAACTCAAGATGTTGTATTCTGTTGTAGAAAATCTTCTAAAGAAGGATGTTCATGCTGCTTACAATGAAATTGAAGTAAAGAAAGTTGAAGAGAGAAGACTTGAAAGAGAACGAAGACTGGCTGAGGATGCTGTACAAAAGAACAAAAGTATAGTTGAAGATGTTCAAGAAGCTGGTGGTTCCTCTCTTCAAGAAGATGCTGAAATGTTTAATGCTCAACATACTCAAGAACAAGTTGTACAAGATCAAGAATTCATGTTGGCTGGAGGGCCTTCTCAAGTCATTGATTCTGAAGAAATCATTCGTAGAATTGCTGTTACTCAAAAGAAGAAAAAGGCCAAAGAAGTGTTACTACTTGAATGGGAGACAAAGCAGTTTGTTCTTATTGGTAAAGCTGAGTCTGTGCCACTCAACACAAAAGATGGTCTTTACAGAATAAAAATCATGAAAAGGAGAAAAGAAGCGAAGAAGGCTCGTGGTGAAGAAGTTAGTGATTCTGATGAAGAACTTCTTGGAATTAATGAAGAAGATGAAGATGATGAGATAAATGATGAAGATAAGAAAGACGATGATAACAAGAAAGATGATGATGATAAGAAGAATGATGACGACGATCAAGGTTCGTCAGGTTTAATTGTGAAGAATTCCATTAATGAGCAAAGGATAGAAGAGTTTCTAAATGATCAGATTAACGAGCAAGAAGATGATGATCATCAAGAAACTTCTTCTTCTGGAAATCAACATTCAGATCAGGTATTCCTTACAAATCCCACTGTCATTTTCTTACAAGATAAAAGTCAAGAGGTAATTGAGGTGAGTAGAACAAGGGAAGAAATGTTAGAAGAATTGGGTTTACAAGAGGGTAAATTTAAGTTTGACATTGAAGATGAGATTCCTGAAACTTCTGAAGATGTATTAGAGACCAGATATGCATTTGAGGCTGATAATTACAATGATGTAATAATTGAAGATGCTTCAGATTCATCTGATGATGAAGTTCAGTTTCATTATTCTGGGATCGATGAAACATTTCCTTCGTTATCGGAAATGTTTAAAGACCGAAATGTTGATGAAATCAGAAGGAAGATAGTGGAGAAGGTGTCAGTAGAAGGTGTTCCAGATACTATTCCAAGAGAGAATTTGGCAGAAGAAAGAAAGAAATGGTACAAAACTATGCCAAAAGAGAGAAAGAAACTTCGGGCTCTACAATTCTTTACACATGACAAAGAACTCTCTTGGGGTGACATTCTCTCATGGGGATATTTGGAAGACTTGAAAGTTTATGCTATTAGAAGAGAACAGGGAGTGCAATACTTTGAGTTCTTATCTGATATCAAAACTCTACCTTGGTGGGATATTGATGAATTGGTCAAAACAAAGAATATCAAAGAGTTCTACCATGGGTTGGATGTGAAGCAGCACGATCAGAGACTTTGGAATTATGTAAAGCTACAAGCTGAAAAAGGATATCCTGATTGGAAACCACACTATCCTCAACGGATTGTCAGAATTCTAGAAAGTGGTGAAAAGGATATCACTCTGGATATCAAACCTCCAAGTTGTTTGAAGAATATGCCGTTAAGGGCAATGGAGCAAGACTTCCATGATGAGTTTGAAGGGTGGTTGTATAATCAAACTACAGCTGAAGCGATAATTTCGTTAAACAACAAGTCCACAGGAGAAGCTAGAAGGATCTGTGTGTTAGATCCTATGTGGCTTGTTAACTGCTCAAAGAAGGATATTGATTGTTTGTTTTACAACAAGATAGTTTACGAGAGACCTGATCGAGAGCAAGCTTTGCAATATCAGAAGGTTGTAGATGTTTGTTACGCAAAAGACATCAACTCTGGAAGGTATTGGAAGACTAAATGGAGAGATCTAGAGATTGATGAGTTTTTGAAAGAATACAAGCGCGAACAACAGTTTAAGAAGATTGCTGAAAAGGCTGCTATACGAGGAAGACGTAATTTGGGAATTGTTCCTCCAACAGATCAGACACCAATAGAATCCGAAGAAAACAAAATTCCAAAATGGGATCGGAAACGTGATGGAGATCCTGTATACAGACATTGGTGGTTGACTGAGGGAAGACAAAAGAGAAAAAGAATGTTGGAAGAACAGGCTCAGAAAAGAAGAGAGAAAGCGCGAGTGCGAAGACACAACATAAGGAATTAATGGACTATGCTGGAAGGTACTACAGCTACATTCGAGGGGGAGTCTGTTAGTACATTACGTCTGTAGCTTACGTCAGCATGTAGTCATATTTTGTTCTGTGTTTATGTTTATTGTCTGAATGTATGTATATAGTTAGCAGGACAACTCAGGATTAGGATCTGAATGTAAAAGTGTTGATTGGGACAAGTTAAACTCGTACGGATGGCAATACGCACGTATGGCCATACGCACGGATGACTTATCCGTGCGGATAAGTCATACGCACGGATGACCGTACGTACGGGTAAGTCATACGTACGGGTAACCTGTCACACCCCCAAAATCCACCTGCGGAGTACTACCGCTTGGAGGCGTGACTGACCAGGATCCAGCCACCAATCATATTGAACAAGCATATAAGTAGTTATAAAAATCCAACCAATATAATTGGTGTTCAAACAAAGCATAGTTAAGTTGCAAGCGGAAGCATAAGTCTTAAATCAAAACATAAGTTTAAATGTTTCATAGTTTAACATGGCACACAGCCGTCCATGTCCCACAACGATCCTCCTCCATGCAAGCTCCAGCTTAAGAACCTAAGGACCTGCAAAGCATGTAGTAACGAGTCAACAACTAGTTGAGTGAGTTCACGGTTGGGTGTTCGTTTTAAGTTGTTTCGAAAACAGTTTTCCTTTAGCTGGCATCCTGCCGTGGGGGTTACCCCGTAGTTAAAAACGTGACTTGTTTGTTCCCGGTTACTCTGGCAATCCTGCCGTGGGGGCTACCCCGTGTAGTTATCTGGCATTTCGGCCGTGGGGGCTACCCCATGCATACACTAGACTCGTTACCATATCGACTGCTGACTGTAGTCATGTTTAAGTGCCCTGAAACTGTCAATGTCTATCATCATTGACGTGCCCCAGATCCATTAGTTCACGCCCGTCCTCTGCGGCACGGTGTGAGGTTTGTCAGACCTAAATAGCGCTATCTAACTAATGACCCGCTCGCCATTGGCCCGGCGATTAAGTCGATATAAAAATGAGGGACTTCGTGATAGAGTTTTGGTCTAGTACGAGTTATCTGTCCGTGAGGACGAGGAATTACATTCCTGAACCTTTGCTGTCCTACCCAAGGAGGACGAGGAACCCAGTTCCTTAACCCCAATTCCCGACCCCTGGGAATCCCATGCTTTGTAGAGGGTGTGAACTCACCTTGGTTTGCTCGGTAGAAAACACAGAAAAGTCAAACAAGCAACGTTGAGGCTACTCACGTCCTATCATGGTTGTATCATACAATCAGGTTCGTATTCAAGTAGTGCACGTATGGCATTCACGTTTAATCATGGCAGTTCATCGACATTCACATTTAACAGTAACATATCAGGTCTGTACACTAGGCCCAAGCGTCCGGCCCAATCAATTAAGCCCATAATTAAACAAGTCCAACGGTGTGTACCCGTATATGATCCCGAGTCGCAACTAGGCGTTTGCGACTCGCAACCGGAGTCGCAACCATGGTTTCGGTCCATGCTGTTTTGGTTACGAGTCGCAACCGGACTCGCAACAGTGGTTTCGAGTCACAAGGTTTATGTGCTGATCATGTGTGGTTCCGAGTCGCAACCAGGTGTTTGCGACTCGCAACCGGTGTCGCAACTAGGCGGTTTCGACTCATCATGCATGGTTTCGAGTCGCAACCAATGGTTTCGGTTGGACAACTACTGATTCGGAACAATGTACTATTCTGATTTCATGTAACAGTTTGTACTATCCAACCAAATTCCTTAAACATGTTCCTTGTCTAGCAATTTACTAAAAATGGATCAAACAAATCAAGATTCAAATATTCAACCATGTTCTTATGATATTCAACCATGTTCTTCATACATTCATCCTGTTCATCATCATTCAAATGTTCAAGTAACTCATCTTCATTCATATGAACCTAAGTCTAACAAGAATCATGAACAACTTATCAACAATCACCCTAGTTGGCAAACTTTCGGTTCTTAACACAAGAATACACAATCCGATTTATATGAACATCAACAACTAGTGCTTTAGATTACATTTAAACACAAAACATCATGAGTTCATTATGCCACATATCCGAAATCAAGCATATGCATCCTAGATGAACAACAACAATCTTAACAAGTAAACATGGTATCAAATCATCATCATCAACCGAAAGTCATACATCATTATCAACTCAAAACACCATACACATCCGGTTCACAAATATCATCAAACATACACTACACTAGTTAAGTTCTATCATTCATACCATTATTAAACAACAACAAACATCATAATTTCACTAACAAACATCATAAACACTAACCGGTTGTGAGGTGGTGAAAGGTGAAGCTTTGTTTGGTGTGAATAAGCAAAACCCGAGAATCCCTTTGGTGGTCGGTTGGTTGGATCCGAGATGAAGGAGGAGAAGTATGGTGCTTGGTGTCTAGGGTTTTAGTGTGAGAGAGTGGAGAGTGTGTGTGGAAGAGTATGAGTGTTATCAAGAATGGCAATATGTCTAACTATCAAGTTTATATATCCGCACCAAGTAATGCACCCTAATGGGCTCTCGGTTGGGTTAAGTGAGGTGTATGGCTCATCCGGCCCATATGTCACACTAGTTCACTCGAGACCACAAGGTCTCGAGTCGGGTTCTTGTCATTTCGGTTCACAGGCACACTCGCATACATACACATAGGCATAACATAACACATAGAAATCACATAGTCATATAAGAGGTTCGTTTGTCATTATCACATAAGTTACTAGTTACACGTTTAAGTATACAACGAAAGGTTCTAAATTTCGAGTTGTCACATCATCCCCAAGTTGAAAGAAATTTCGTCCCGAAATTTGGTAGGCACTCACTGAGGAAGCTAGTTAAGTTGTTTGGTTTTCCTGGTTTTCCTGGGGTGTCACATCCACCCCCCGTTGATCTGGAATTTCGTCCCGAAATTCCGTAGCTTCAGCCTCAGTAGTGGGTGTACTGTTTGCGAACAGTTGGGGATATTTTTGTTTCATCTGGTCTTCGCGCTCCCAGGTGAACTCTGGGCCGCGACGTGAGTTCCAACGAACTCGAACGAGAGGTATTCTAGTGCTCTTGAGGACCTTAACATCCCGGTCCGTGATCTCGACTGGTTCCTCGACGAATCGTAACTGCTCGTCGATCGTGAGTTCCTTCAAAGGAACTACGTGGGTCTCATCTGACGGACACTTCTTCAGATTCGACACGTGAAAAACGTTGTGAACTGCACCGAGTTCCGCTGGTAGGTTTAGTCTGTAGGCCACCCTGCCTATTTTCTCGATGACCTCGAAGGGTCCAACGTATCGTGGGTTGAGTTTACCGCGTTTACCAAAACGAACCACACCCTTCCAGGGTGAAACTTTGAGTAGTACCCGCTCCCCAACCTGGAGCTCAAGTGGTTTCCTGCCCATGTCGGCGTAAACTTTCTGACGTTCGCGAGCGGCTGTCATGCGTTTCCGTATTTGAGCGATCTGCTCGGTTGTATCTACCACATATTCTGGACCAGTGATCTGACTATCTCCCACCTCTGCCCAGCAAAGAGGAGACCGGCATTTACGTCCGTACAATGCCTCAAACGGAGCAGCTCCAATGCTGGTGTGGTAGCTGTTATTGTACGAGAATTCCACAAGTGGCAGATGCTTTTCCCAGCGGTTGCCAAAGTCGATTACACATGCACGAAGCATGTCTTCTAAGGTTTGAATAGTGCGCTCGGACTGCCCGTCCGTCTGCGGATGGTACGCCGTGCTCATGTCTAATCGTGAGCCGAAGGATTTGTGCATTGCTTGCCACAGCTCTGAAGTAAATCGTGCATCTCGATCTGAGATGATGGAGGTGGGCACCCCGTGCCTCGAAACAACTTCCTTGAGATATATTTCTGCAAGAGTGGAGAACTTATCCGTCTCCTTGATAGCCAGGAAGTGTGCAGATTTTGTGAGTCGATCCACGATCACCCAAATAGTATCGTTCCCGCGCTGGGATCTAGGTAGGCCAGTAACAAAATCCATGGAAATTTGCTCCCATTTCCATTGAGGTATCTCTGGTTGTTGGAGCAGGCCTGATGGTTTCTGGTATTCCGACTTGACCCTTGCACAAGTCAAACACTTGCTGACGTAGGTCGCTATGTGGGCCTTCATGCTAGGCCACCAATACGTAGTTTTGATGTCGTGGTACATTTTATCCGATCCAGGATGTACCGAGTAGCGAGACTTGTGTGCTTCGTCCATCACAAGCTCTCGTAGGTTGCCATAGAGTGGGACCCAAACACGTCCCGTTACGTAGTAAGCACCGTCTTCCTTCTGTTCTAATCGTTGTCTTGATCCGCGTAGGGCTTCAGCCCTGACGTTTTCTGGTTTCAGTGCTTCTACCTGAGCTGCTCGTATCTGGGAAGGAAGACTAGAATGGATCGTGAGTTGTAAGGCTCGTACGCGCTTAGGCGCAGTGTCCTTCCGACTGAGGGCGTCAGCCACAACATTGGCTTTGCCCGGGTGATATCTGATTGCGCACTCGTAGTCACTTAGCAACTCGACCCATCGTCGTTGCCGCATATTCAGTTCCTTCTGCTTGAAGATGTGCTCGAGGCTCCTGTGGTCAGTGTAGATCGCGCACTTGGTACCATACAGATAATGCCGCCACAACTTAAGTGCAAAAACAACAGCTCCCAGCTCTAAGTCATGCGTAGTGTAGTTCTTTTCATGAACCTTAAGTTGGCGTGAGGCGTAGGCTATAACCTTGTCTCGTTGCATCAACACGCACCCAAGACCCTGAATCGATGCGTCGCAGTAGACCACAAAGTCGTCTGTGCCTTCCGGCAAGGAAAGGATAGGTGCGCTACAAAGCCTATCCTTTAGGTGCTGAAATGCCAACTCCTGTGTGTTTCCCCAGCGATAAACAACGCCCTTCTGCGTTAGCGAGGTGAGAGGCTGTGCAATCTTAGAAAAATCCTTTATGAATCTCCGGTAGTATCCCGCCAAACCCAAGAATTGGCGAATTTCCTTTGGTGTGCGAGGCGCAGGCCAGTTCTTTATCGAGTCTACCTTGGATGGATCAACGTGAATCCCATCCTCGTTTACCACGTGGCCTAGGAAATGGACTTCTCGAAGCCAGAAGTCGCATTTCGAGAACTTTGCATAAAGCTGTTCTGTTCGAAGGAGTTCCAGAATAAGTCGCAGATGCTGCTCATGTTCCTCCCGACTTTTAGAGTAGATCAGGATGTCGTCGATGAAGACTATAACGAACTTGTCCAGGTAAGGCTTGCACACTCGGTTCATCAAGTCCATGAAAACCGCAGGTGCGTTGGTCATCCCAAAAGGCATGACCAAAAACTCATAGTGCCCGTATCGAGTTCTGAAAGCTGTTTTAGAGACGTCCTCTTCCCGGACTCTCAGCTGGTGATAACCCGATCTCAAATCGATCTTCGAATAGTAGCTCGATCCTTGCAACTGGTCGAACAAATCGTCGATACGCGGTAGAGGATAACGATTCTTCACCGTCACCTTGTTGAGTTCTCGGTAGTCGATGCACATTCTGAAAGTACCGTCTTTCTTCTTCACAAATAATACCGGAGCTCCCCAGGGCGATGAGCTAGGACGAATAAAACCCTTATCCAGAAGCTCTTGTAGTTGCGTGGAGAGTTCCTTCAACTCTGATGGAGCTAAACGATAAGGTGCACGAGCTATAGGCGCAGCTCCAGGAGCTAGTTCAATCTGAAACTCGACCTGGCGATGGGGCGGAAGACCAGGTAATTCCTCAGGAAATACCTCTGGATAATCGCGTACAACTGGGAAATCTTCTATCTTCTTCTCTTTCTCCGTGGTGTCAGTAATAAGAGCCAAAATAGCAGTGTGGCCCTTTCGTAAGTACTTTTGGGCCTTAAGGAGAGAAATGACGTTCTCAACAGCACTCCTCTTGTCGCCATGAATCATGAGAGGTTCACCATCGGGACCTGGAATACGGACAACCTTCTCGTTGCAAAGAATCTCTGCTCGGTGTTGGGATAACCAATCCATTCCAATGACAACGTCGAAACTACCCAAGACAATAGGAATGAGTTCGATAGAGAAGGTCTGGTCAGCGAGAATGAGTTTACAACCCTTGACTACGTGTGTGGCTTCTAAACTCTTACCATTTGCTAGCTCTACGGTGTGCTTGTTGTTCAAACGGGTTGGAACATGCTTAAGCATTCGACTAACTTCTAGTGACACGTAGCTAGTATCGGCACCCGAATCAAATAAAACTGAAACATAAAAGTCGTCGAGAAGGAACTTACCCGCCACAACATTGGGGTCGTTCCTTGCTTCACCTTGGCCGATCACAAACATCCGCCCCCTGGCGCCATTGTTGTTGTTGTTCCCATTGTTACCATTCCCCTGATTGTTGTTATTGTTGTTGTTGTTGTTCTGGTTCCTGTTCAGTTGGGGACAATCTCTCTTGAAGTGGCCCTCAGCTCCACACTGAAAGCACCCTTTGTTATCACCCTGTTGCTGTTGCTGGCGTTGGTTCTGTTGAGCTTGCTGACGATTCTGATTGGCGGGGTATAAGCTCCTGCAATCCTTTGCAGCATGACCAGGCTTGTTGCACCTATGACAGTTGCCCCTGGTGCATGGTCCGCTGTGGTGCAGGCTGCAGCGATTGCATTTGGGATGATTTCCTTTGTATCCACCACCAGACGATTGCTGATTAGGGCTCTTGTAGTCCTCAGTCTTTCTCTGCTGAGACTGGGACTGAACAGAAGTTGAACCCTTACTTGAAGTTCCATCCCACTTCCGTTTGTTGTCACTAGAGGTACCAGTAGTAGTTGCAGCGCCAATGCGTTTTGGTAACTTGTTCTGCTCCACCGCTTGATCCGTGAGACGGTGAGCCAACTGAACAGTTTGCTGATAGGTGGCGAGGTTCGCTGAAGTCACATGACTTTGGATTTCTGGCACTAAACCTTAAAGAAACAGTTCGATGCGTTTGATGGGAGGATCCACCATGGTAGGGCACAGAATTGCCAGTTCGTTCGACCTTTTCACGTAAGCTTCAATTTCGGACCCCGTCATCTTGAGGTTGAAGAACTCCACTTCCAGTTTGTGAATCTCATCACGACTGCAGTATTCTTCTTTGATCATTTCCTTGAAAGTTTCCCATGGGGTGGCGTTGGCAGCAACCAGCCCTAGCATTTGGACTTGAGCGTTCCACCACGTGAGGGCTAAACCCTCGAGAGTACCAGTAGCATACTTCACCCTGCGCGCCTCAGGGCATTCGCACATCTCGAAGACAGATTCTAGTTTCTCAAACCAGTGTAGGAGACCTACTGCTCCTTCAGTGCCGCTAAAAGTAGTTGGTCGGCAGTCCATGAAAGTCTTAAAAGTGCACACGGGTGGCTGAACGTGTTGACCTATCGTGGTGAAAGAAAAGACAGAGTTTAACACAAAGGTTGGTTCACGAGAGTAGGATCCTAAAGATCCTAGAATGAGTTCGGGCTGCAGGATATACCTCCTGCGTGTGCAGCTGCAAGTGCTGCGGCAACCCGTTCGTTGATCAAAGCCGTCAACTGGGCTTGTGTCATGTTAACGCGTCCAGACATGATCTTCACATCAAGAAGAACGTGAGTGAGTGGGGTTCGCGAAAGTGCGATGATAGGGTAGAGTAAGCACGCACGTGTTCAAGCAACAGTAGTTATACTAACCAAGCATACCATAAGCAATGTACCATGTAACTAACAAGTAGGCAATATATACACGGATCATATTACCTAGAATGTCGAGCCTTGCATGTGGAGTGAAGCATCGTTGTGGACCGTTGAGCACTGTACAGGTTATAGTCTGGTTTTAACAAAAACGTTTTCTCCTTCATTAAAACCAAGTTCTCTATAACCAATGGCTCTGATACCAATCTGTCACACCCCCAAAATCCACCTGCGGAGTACTACCGCTTGGAGGCGTGACTGACCAGGATCCAGCCACCAATCATATTGAACAAGCATATAAGTAGTTATAAAAATCCAACCAATATAATTGGTGTTCAAACAAAGCATAGTTAAGTTGCAAGCGGAAGCATAAGTCTTAAATCAAAACATAAGTTTAAATGTTTCATAGTTTAACATGGCACACAGCCGTCCATGTCCCACAACGATCCTCCTCCATGCAAGCTCCAGCTTAAGAACCTAAGGACCTGCAAAGCATGTAGTAACGAGTCAACAACTAGTTGAGTGAGTTCACGGTTGGGTGTTCGTTTTAAGTTGTTTCGAAAACAGTTTTCCTTTAGCTGGCATCCTGCCGTGGGGGTTACCCCGTAGTTAAAAACGTGACTTGTTTGTTCCCGGTTACTCTGGCAATCCTGCCGTGGGGGCTACCCCGTGTAGTTATCTGGCATTTCGGCCGTGGGGGCTACCCCATGCATACACTAGACTCGTTACCATATCGACTGCTGACTGTAGTCATGTTTAAGTGCCCTGAAACTGTCAATGTCTATCATCATTGACGTGCCCCAGATCCATTAGTTCACGCCCGTCCTCTGCGGCACGGTGTGAGGTTTGTCAGACCTAAATAGTGCTATCTAACTAATGACCCGCTCGCCATTGGCCCGGCGATTAAGTCGATATAAAAATGAGGGACTTCGTGATAGAGTTTTGGTCTAGTACGAGTTATCTGTCCGTGAGGACGAGGAATTACATTCCTGAACCTTTGCTGTCCTACCCAAGGAGGACGAGGAACCCAGTTCCTTAACCCCAATTCCCGACCCCTGGGAATCCCATGCTTTGTAGAGGGTGTGAACTCACCTTGGTTTGCTCGGTAGAAAACACAGAAAAGTCAAACAAGCAACGTTGAGGCTACTCACGTCCTATCATGGTTGTATCATACAATCAGGTTCGTATTCAAGTAGTGCACGTATGGCATTCACGTTTAATCATGGCAGTTCATCGACATTCACATTTAACAGTAACATATCAGGTCTGTACACTAGGCCCAAGCGTCCGGCCCAATCAATTAAGCCCATAATTAAACAAGTCCAACGGTGTGTACCCGTATATGATCCCGAGTCGCAACTAGGCGTTTGCGACTCGCAACCGGAGTCGCAACCATGGTTTCGGTCCATGCTGTTTTGGTTACGAGTCGCAACCGGACTCGCAACAGTGGTTTCGAGTCACAAGGTTTATGTGCTGATCATGTGTGGTTCCGAGTCGCAACCAGGTGTTTGCGACTCGCAACCGGTGTCGCAACTAGGCGGTTTCGACTCATCATGCATGGTTTCGAGTCGTAACCAATGGTTTCGGTTGGACAACTACTGATTCGGAACAGTGTACTATTCTGATTTCATGTAACAGTTTGTACTATCCAACCAAATTCCTTAAACATGTTCCTTGTCTAGCAATTTACTAAAAATGGATCAAACAAATCAGGATTCAAATATTCAACCATGTTCTTATGATATTCAACCATGTTCTTCATACATTCATCCTGTTCATCATCATTCAAATGTTCAAGTAACTCATCTTCATTCATATGAACCTAAGTCTAACAAGAATCATGAACAACTTATCAACAATCACCCTAGTTGGCAAACTTTCGGTTCTTAACACAAGAATACACAATCCGATTTATATGAACATCAACAACTAGTGCTTTAGATTACATTTAAACACAAAACATCATGAGTTCATTATGCCACATATCCGAAATCAAGCATATGCATCCTAGATGAACAACAACAATCTTAACAAGTAAACATGGTATCAAATCATCATCATCAACCGAAAGTCATACATCATTATCAACTCAAAACACCATACACATCTGGTTCACAAATATCATCAAACATACACTACACTAGTTAAGTTCTATCATTCATACCATTATTAAACAACAACAAACATCATAATTTCACTAACAAACATCATAAACACTAACCGGTTGTGAGGTGGTGAAAGGTGAAGCTTTGTTTGGTGTGAATAAGCAAAACCCGAGAATCCCTTTGGTGGTCGGTTGGTTGGATCCGAGATGAAGGAGGAGAAGTATGGTGCTTGGTGTCTAGGGTTTTAGTGTGAGAGAGTGGAGAGTGTGTGTGGAAGAGTATGAGTGTTATCAAGAATGGCAATATGTCTAACTATCAAGTTTATATATCCGCACCAAGTAATGCACCCTAATGGGCTCTCGGTTGGGTTAAGTGAGGTGTATGGCTCATCCGGCCCATATGTCACACTAGTTCACTCGAGACCACAAGGTCTCGAGTCGGGTTCTTGTCATTTCGGTTCACAGGCACACTCGCATACATACACATAGGCATAACATAACACATAGAAATCACATAGTCATATAAGAGGTTCGTTTGTCATTATCACATAAGTTACTAGTTACACGTTTAAGTATACAACGAAAGGTTCTAAATTTCGAGTTGTCACATAACCCACCCGCACGGACAACACTTATTAGATTCCTGAGTTTGTCTATAAATAGTAGGTCAGGTGCAACTTTGTTAGAACTTTTGGACATGCACGGATAGTCTGTACGTTTATCGGATCTTGTAACTTTCAGAACAGTAAATAGAACGAACAGACAAGAAGTTAAACGTTGAATTCTGAGTTGCACAAATCTGTGATTCGTCGTAATGGATTCCGCACATTAAGACGAAATCGATTCATCTTGTTCCTACGATCAGATCCTGTATCAACGGGACCATCATATGTAGGCTTTGTTAAACCAAATGACACGAGTCTCTACACTCGTTTGGTTTACAAACCCTAATGCTACCCGATCTTCCGATTTAGGTCCGGTTTATTAATGTAGCTACCTATATTAGGTGCCGTTTGATATCCGCGATCTCTAGCTTGCTTGGTGGTTATCTTAGGACTTCTGAGCAATCTCAAGTGAGTACATAGACCCCTCTTTTACTGTTTTCCAAACTGTTTTGGGGTGGAACACATGTGCCTACTTGTTACTTTCATGCTTTCCTGTTTTAACATCATATACTGCTATGTTCGTTAGTACATTATAGTACATGATTTTATGACATTTCATGCTAGGTGTGCCCAATTGTGTGCATTACTTAGTACATCGTTTTACATGACATTTTGACATAGACATTTGACATAGACATTTCGGCATAGACATTTTAACATGATTGACATTTGATCATGCATTTCCCACAAAACATAACTTTGATTTAAACCAAGATTTACTTCAATACTTTGTTTTTTGTGCATATGGTTTAGTTGAGACATTTCACTTGCCATACATGACATCTTGACATAGACGTTTGACATGGATATTTGACATAGACATTTGACATGGATATTCGACATAGACATTTTGATATGATTTACATCTTGACATGAACACTTTGACATATTACCCAATACATTTGACAATTGATTTAAACATAGACTTCTTACATTGGTTGGTTTGGTTTGATTAAGTGATTAAGTAACGATGCGTGTGTAATATGATACAAGCATGGTGGATACGCCGCTGGTACTTCCTATATATAAGTGTTTGTATGGTATTACATATCATAGCGTTATTTGAATCATTTCAGTTTGAGACATAGAACATTTTATACAAATAACATACTTTTCACAAGACATTGATTTATAAACATCTTATCTTATGCAAACATATTTTACTTGGTTATTCATTTAACCCTACATTTATTTATACTTATCATCTGATCTTATCGATTTTCAAATGATTTACAAAGCAAAGCAAATAACAAGGTTCATGACTAAACATTTTCTCAAACATAAGTCATGAAACCTATTTTCACAAAACCTATGTATCTCACAGGCATTTTTATGCTGACGTACCTATTTTCACATGTGTTTTTCAGGAACTGTTGCATAAGATGATCAAGATACACATAGGCAGACTTGGGCTTTAGTGACAATAAAAGATGCAAGACTAGTTAATTATGTTGTATTTCTTGTTTGTTAAGACATTGTAACACTTTTAATCAATAAAACGAAACTTCAATTGCCATGGATTTGAAACAATTAATTCTGTTACAACACTCCCCGACATTTCCGCCACGTTTTGTATGTTCTACGTGGTCGGGGTGTGACAGTTATCCTCATCAATGCCAATAATCCCATCCGACACTGATAAAAGCTTCATACCGTTTTGTTTTAAAAGATATTTAAAACGAATTTTGTCAAATGCTTTGGTATGTAAATCAGCTTTCTATTCGTCAGTGTGGATTTTCTCAATTCGAATCAACTTCTTCTCGAAACAATCGCGAATGAAGTGATGACGAATTTCTATGTGTTTCATTTTAGCGTGATGAACATTATTTTTTGTAATGTTTATTGCGGCCTCATTATCAACAAAGATAGGGGTGTTAAGAAATTGCAAACCGTAGTCGTGCATCTGTTGCTGGATCCACAAGATCTGAGAGCAGCAACTGCTAGCAGATACATACTCAGCTTCACATGTGGATAAAGCCACAGAGGTCTGCTTCTTACACTACCAGGTGACCAAACATCCCGCTGTTGTTGATTTCGCGTTAACTTTGCAGCTTCCGAAGTCGGATTCAGAATACCCTTCGAGCATGAAATCGCCTGTTTGTGGATACCACAACCCCAATGATGGAGTTCCTTTGTGGTACCGTAATATCCGTTTCACAATCACCATATGCGAAGCTCTGGGGCTTGACTGAAACCGCGCTGCGAGGCACGTCGGATACATGATATCGGGTCTTGAAGCACTGCGATCCGATCATGGAACGATACATTGTTTCATCTACCCTGTCTCCGGTGAGATCTGGATTTATCCCATGATTTGTCGCTAGTGGGGTTGAAGCTGGGGTAGATCCTGACATCCCAAATTTCTCTAAGATATCATGAACATACTTCGTCTGGTTTATAAAAATTCCCTCAGGTAGTTGATCAACTTGAAGTCCCAAGAAGAATTTCATCTCCCCCATTGATGACATTTCAAACTTTTGCTTCATAAGTTTTTCAAAGTCTTTGCATAAACTTTCATTCATTGACCCAAATATGATATCGTCCACGTATATCTGAACTATCAGAAGATGTCCGTCGACCTCTTTGGTGAAGAGAGTGGCATCCACTTTTCCACGGATGAAGCAATTGGCTAGCAAGTGTTGAGACAATGTCTCATACCAAGCTCTCGGGGCCTGGTGTAAACCATACAGTGCCTTATCCAGTTAATAGACCTTGTCTTTGTGGATTGGGTCGGTGAAGCCCGGTGGCTGTCCGACATATACCTCCTCTTTTACCTTCCCGTAGAGAAACGCCGATTTCACATCTAACTGAAAAACTTTAAAACCCTTCCACGATACAAATGCCAGAAAGATCCTAATTGCTTCTAGTCGAGCCACGGGAGCATATACTTCGGTGAAATCTATACCCTCCTGCTGACTAAAACCCTGGACTACGAGTTGAGCTTTGTTTCGAATAATAACCCCTCGATCATCTCTCTTGCATTTAAACACCCATTTTCTGTTAATTTTTCTGTAACCATCAGGCAAATCCACTAACTTCCACACTCCTAATTTCTCGAATTGGCTCAGTTCCTCCTGCATCGCATTGACCCAAGAATCTTCAGTAAGCGCCTCTTTGTAAGTCCTAGGTTCAATATGCGAGATAAAACAACTCAGTGAAAACTCAGTTTATAAAGGAGCAACTGTAGTATAAAAATATGTAAGCCCTTAATCAAGTTGTCTTCTACTGCGGACGCCTGATTGCAATTCGCCAATTATCAGCTCCTCTGGATGGTATGAAAGTGTTCTTGGCATCACCTCGCCTGGAACATCTACCTCGCCTTCCAAATTTGTGATATTTTGATCTGCACTTTGTTCACTGACTGGAATAGATTGACCTGAAATCTGAATTTGCTCCCCCTTAGAATCTGAATCACCACGATCAAATACTTGTCTGTTCTCAGATTCTTGATTATCATTCTCTACCGTCTGATTATCATGAGCAACTTCATTTTGTTGAATATCATCATGTTCTCCAGCATTGCTAGGACCTGCTTCATCGTCATTTGAAGTGTGCCTTTGACGTCTTGAAGACTCAGCCGGGAACCTTTCCTGCGATGACTCATACTCTCTTAAAATATCCAACTCGTCAAAGAAATCTTCTTCTTCTTCCTCTTCTTTTTCCATGTCAAATGAATTCCACAAAGTGTCATAATGAAAACGCCATGAATCGCCGAGATTTTGCGGTGGCATTGTGTAGCCTTGACATTCAACATTATGTGCCTCAATAATCCGCTTCAAGCTTGGAACAAAGACTCTTTTCAAAGGATATGAGTAACCCACAAATATTCCCTCGATACTCTTTGGACCAAACTTACCAAAAGGTTCTAGAACTGTACAGGGAGACCCAAATGGTTCTAATACTTCAGGTTCGGTTTGCGGCTGTTGATTAGCTCAAAACATGTCTTGTTGAATTTCTTTACAATAAGCACCCGGTTGAGCGTATAACATGCGGCTGATACTGCTTCTGCCCAAAAGTTAACAGGTAGCTTGGAATCAGCAAGCATCGTCCTGGCCGTTTCAATTAGTGTCCTGTTCTTTCTTTCAGCTACTCCATTCTGCTGTGGAGTGTAAGGAGCACTAAATTCATGCAATATACCTCTTTCATCGCAATACTCTTCCATCTTGATATTCTTGAACTCAGTACCATTGTTACTACGTAATCTTCTAATGCGTGTCTGGTACAAGTTTTCCATCTTATTGAAAAGTGTTATCAAACGATCAAACGTCTCATCTTTTGACTTCAGAAATAATACCCAAGAAAACCTTGAATAATCGTCTGTGGCTACAAGACAATAGAGATCCCCAGTAATGCTTTTAACGTTTACTTTTCCAAACAAATCCATATGGAGTCTCTCTAAAGGTCTCGAGATTGAAATTTCTTTCTTCCTGGGGTGAGATTTCTTCTTTTGCTTTCCTTTGATGTAGCTAATGCACTCCCCCTCAAGATGAAAGCCTTTCACATAAACACCAATAACCAAATCATTGTGTACCAGGTGATTCATTTTTCGCAAATGTATATGACCCATCTTTCGGTGCCACAATTGTGATTCTTTCTCTGTTGCTCTTGACATAAAACAGTGAGCTTGACCCATGGTAGTAGTGTTAATGCATAACGTCTGTAGCTTCCGTCAGCATGTAGATATGTTTTGTATATTTGTGTGTTTGTAAACAATTATGTAATGTTTGTGTGTAGATAGTATAATAACTCAGGAAACGGAGCATGAATTTAAAGTGTTGACTTGGTTTGACTGATGTCATCCGTTCGGATAGTCATCTGATCGGATAGCACTCATCCGATCGGACAGCATGTCATCCGATCGGATTGTCATCCGATCGGACAGGATGTCATCCGATCAGATTGTCATCCGATCGGACAACACTTACTTATTCCTGAGTTGCCTATAAATAGCTGGTCTGGGTATCTCTGTTAGAACTTTTGACTCGAGCAAGAACCTGACGTGTGTCTGTCTTCTACCGGAACTTTGTACTTTCAGATTGACTAATAGAAAGATCAGACTGTGTTTAATCGTTGAATTCTGTGTTGATCATCTGAGATTTGTCATAATGGATTCCGCACATTAGACAAAGTCGATTCATCTTGTTCCTTACAATTAGATCCTGTACAACGGGACCAACAAGTGGTATCAGAGCATCCAGGGAGCTGAATCGAAGATCAACGACACCGAATTCACCGGAATTCAAGTTTTATTTGCCGATCAGAGTCAAGTTTCACCAGAGATTTGACGTTTCTTGTAAATCAAATTCAAATTTCACCGGAGATTTGAAGTTTCTTGCCAGTCAGATTCAAATTTCACCGGAGATTTGACATACTTCATCCTTTTCTACTCATTTCTTGCATCAGTTTTCAGTTTGTCACCATAAAATTAGAAAAACTTAAAATTTAACGAGTATCTATGGTTAAAATTTGAAAAAATCGATATCATTTGATTCGCAATCATTCATAGTATAATCCTACTAAGTTTCATAATCAAATTCAACCTAAAACGAGATCAAATTCATCAAAAACCATGTTTAGCTGTTCATATGTGCTGACGTCATCCACTCGATCGGACAGCTGTCCGAATGGATTGGATTAGTTAGTATCTGATTGTTGTTTGCTGACATCATCAGTGTTACTTGCTCGGATTACTATCCGAGTGGTGATTCAGAACTTAAAGCTTACGTCATCATCTCACCCGATCGGATAGCAATCCGATCGGATATGAGTTGAAAGTTCTTTATCTCATTTACACTTCTAACCTGTCATCTGGTCAGATCATCATCCGAGCGGTGAAAGGTTGAAAAGTCAACTTTGAAAGTCAAAGCTAGTCATCCGAACGAACGATCATCCGAGCGGATCACCATCCGGTCGGATAGCTTGTGTCACTCGTTCGGATAGTGACTCGATCGGATCACCATCCGATCCAGGAGTTTTATCTTGAAAATTTTTGAAATTTGTGAAAATTTGCTAAGTGTTTGTTGACTATTTCAAGTACTCAAAAATGGAAGAATTCATGAATCCTTTCTGTGACAAGTTTGCTTTCGCAGGCAACTCTGGAGATGATTCTTCTAGCAACACTAATGAGAATACGTCAAATGCAAAGAAAACTTTGACGGATGTTTTAAGTGTAGAAAGCGCATATGGAACATATAACAAACCCCCTAAGTTGATAGCGATCAAAGAGTACAGTCGATGGGCCAAGAAATTTGAAGAATGGCTAAAGGTATTTGCATATACCAGCTGGAAAAGTCTAAAGAATGGATACAGTGTTGGAGGGAAAAATGGTGAAAATTTGACATCAACTGAAGAAATCAAAGTTTTTGTTGCCGAGCAAAAGTGCATCGCATTCCTGTTTCAGTCTGTCCGAGAAGATATAATATCTTTGATAGAGTATAACAATTCTAAAGATCTGTGGAAAAAGTTAGAAGTGAAATGTTTGGGTAGTACAGAAATAGTAAAAAACAAAAAGAAACTGCTAAGAAAAGAGTTTGATTTATTTGGTTGTTTAAAAAATGAATCAGTTTGTAAGATGATTGAGAGGTTTGGGCACTTGAAGTTGGAGCTGGCAAGACATGGAATTATCTATTCTCAAGAAGAGTTAGTGAACAAATTGTTTGACTCGTTGCCAGAAGAGATGGATTGGCAATACTATGCGTTAATGCTGAAGAACACCATCAACTCTGAAGAGATGACAGTGGATCTGCTTATCGAGAGACTAGATAGTCACGAGCTGGAGATAAAGAAAACTCACAAAGTCAATCACTCGTCATATCAGCAGAATTTGGAGTTGTATTATCCAAAAAGCATGATTCCAAAGAATACATCTCCCAAGACAGCCTTTACTGCTGAAAATTCCAACACATCAAGCAAAGAAACAAGCAAAGAAAGTTCGAGCAGTGGATTTCACAGTGGCTCTTCGTCTACTACAAACCAATCAGCTGCAAAGAACTTATTTCAATGCAACATTGCTGTGTATTTAAAGAACGCTCAAAACTTCAGCGAAGAGTCTGCAAAGCAACAGATGGTTTTCCTAGCTTCTGTGCTAGAGTCGTATGAGAGCCTTGTGGCAGGCAAGATAGGTAACACCAACCTAACAAAGGAAGACTACGATCAAATAGATCCTGAGGAGATGGAACTGATCGACATAAGGTGGTGTATGGCTAGTGCAGTGAGAAGGGCACAGCGTTTCATGGAGATTACAGGAAGAAAGTCTATTGGTGGACCATCTACCAAGTTAGGCTTTGACAAGACAAAAGTGACCTGTTTCAAATGTAAACAGAAAGGTTATTTTAAAAGAGAGTGCCGGAATGCTTATGCTGATGATTCTGAAAATCCTTTCAAAGAAGATTACTACAAGAGAGCAATTTATCATCAGAATAAATCAGAACTGCCCAGAATGAAACAACTTGAGGATAACAAAGAAAAATCCAGAGCTCTTGCTGTAATTCATGATGATGAGGGTTTTGACTGGAGCGAGCTGTTACCAGAGGAGGATGCGGTTGGATATGCTTTTATGGCAAAAACCGTTGAACCTGTTCCTTACAAAGATAACAGAAATGAAGAAGAAAAGTATGTCAACAGAAAGATGATTGCTCAAAGTAGAATGTTCAGAATTTCTGATATATACACTGAAGCAAAAAGGGCAAAGAGATGGGATGCAGACAGAGAATGCTATCTTGACCCCATGGGAAATATTGCTATTGACCATAAGACCCTCGATCTTGAAGCAATAATTCAACAAATTGCTGAAGAAGAAGAAGAAGGTTGGCAAAGAAAATGGTGGGGAAACGGAGAAGAAAAAGAAGAAGTAGAAAAGTTAAAGAAGATTGATGATGGGATCATTGATACTTCACAGGAGTTGAATGCTGAAAACTTGAGAAAGATGGTTGAGAAAGTGCTGGCTGCTAAGGAACTTGAGGTAGATTCTAAATCCGTATCTGAGTCTAAAAGCCAGGTCAGTTCAAATGCGTCAACCAGTGCGTCAGGTAAGAAAGTAAATGGTGATAGTGACTGCAAAAATTGCATGAAAAACTGCAAAGTTTGTAGTACACTCACTTACCTTAGTGGTAAGAAAGTTGATGATCTGACTGCTAGAGTCCGAAGTGTTGAGGATCAGATTCTTAACCGTGGTAAAATGTTGAAAGCTTCGAATGACAGATTAAAAGAATTAACTGAAAAAATCTAAACTGATAAAATTGAAGTAGATAGAGTTAGAAAAGAAAATGAAAAATTAATTCTTGAAAATCGTCAAATTTCTGAAAATTTTGAGAAGCTAAAACGGACGGTGAAAGATTCTGATGACAGAAATGGCAAAACATACAAAGAAAATTGCCATTTGCAAGGTGTTTTGAGGGTTAAAGAAGAATTAATCAACCAACAACTGGATGAGATTGCTAAATTGAAACTTCAATTTCAAGTTAAAATTGAAAATGAACACATCCAGTTGAAGCTGAACAGTTACAACTCTGCTAGCTTTGTTTTGCAACACATTGTTCCCAAACCCATTGGGAAAAACAAAGCAGGCGAAGATGTATACTGTGATGGAACTGGGGTTGGGTTTCATCAAGTTCCGCCACCTGTTCTAAACAATTTTTCAAAAAAGCAATCAGGGTTGGTTAATGATGAAGTTGAAAAGAATGAGATAAAACTTCCTGAGTCAATCGATGTGACATTTTCTTCATCATCATCTGATGATAGTGTTCAAACTGAGATTGTTAAAGGCATGACTGAAAGTGTTTTGGATAGTGATTCAGCTGAAGATGAAGAGTTTTTTCTGAACAATTACATTCCGAAAACAAAATCCAAAAACAACTTAGGTGATGAACCGGGTCTTGTGATGTACAAGATGGCTAGATCTGATAAGCTGTATTCGGATTTTGAGTTTCCTCTGGAGAATGTTAATGTGAACAAATTAAAAAGGGTTTTCAAACTGGTTGAAATTGATTTGTCTGAAGTAGAAGGTTTGAATCAGACAAAGAGGCAAATGAACTTTAAAAAAGATAAAGCTTACTATAAGAAACCTGTTGTTCCACCAAATTTTTATAACAACAATCGAAATAGATGGTCGGGTGGTTATCAGGGTGGTAAGAGTTATCAGAAAAAGAATGTTCAAAACAAAAAGTTTGCTGAAAAAAGGTGTTTGTGAACAGTTCAAATTCACTTTCTGATGAAGAATCAGAGATTTTTTCAAAATCAAACAAAGAGTTCTTTGAAAAGAAAGCTTCGCAGTCTCAGTCTGAAGGTAGAAGTCGGGTAGTTGACACCCGAACATGCTTCAAATGCAATCAAGTTGGACATATTGCACGAAAATGTACCAACTTGAAGCCTAAGACTGAAGTTGTGATGAATACAAGCAAGAAAGATGTTGTGAAGGGAAAAGCTCCATTGGTTGTTGAGAAAAAGGTTTTGAAAAATGATAACTCCAAAATCAAAACTGAGCCTGTTAAGAATTTGGTAACTAAAAATGACAAATTATACAAACGGGTTGCATCATCTCAACAAACATGGAAGCCAAAAATTGTCGATAAGAAAGCAAATTCTCCAAAATCAAAGGTGTCTGAGACTGAAAAACCATCGTCTTTAACCAAGAAGATGTATGTACCTTTGAATTTATATGAGAAAATTGAAAAAAAAAAGTCAACTTCTGAAAAGAAGTATGTGGTAAAGAAGGACCAACCATCTGGTCAATCTCAAAAAGACGAATTTTTCTTGTATAAAGAGGTTGAGTCTGCTGAGAGTTTAAAATTGAATGATCAAAATTTAACGCCACTTTACACTATGAAATCTAAACTCAAAGTCCAGTTACCCGAGTCGAAAGAGGCTTGGGTAGCATCAAAATCTCACTATAGATTTTGAACTTGCCGGAGCTTCCTAGTTGGTAATTGTGAAGCATGAATCGGCATCTTTATTAAAATGACGTTTTTAAAATCAGTTTGTGATATGTGTAGGAACTTCCGAGAGCTATTTCAAGATGGATCATGGATAGTGGAGCGTCTCGACATATGACAGGAAAGACTGCATTGTTATACGATGTTAGAAATTTCAATGGAGGTTATGTAGGGTTCGCAGGTAACCAAGGTGGTAGAATTGTTGGTGAAGGAACGTTATCCAATGGGATTGTCACGTTTGAAAGGGTTAACTACATTGCTGAGCTGGAAAATAATCTGCTGAGTATCTCATAAATTTGTGACAGGATGTATACCACTCACTTCACAGATAAAGAATGTTTGATCTTGAAACCAGGATTTGTTATTCCTGAAGAATGGATTATCATGAGGGCACCTAGAGTGGATGATTTATATGTGCTGGACATGAGCGTTGCAACAACAACAACAGGTCAGGCACATTGTTTTGTATCCAGAGCAACAGAGAAGGAATCAAGATTGTGGCACCGGAAGACGGGGCATATACATCTGAGAAAAATGAATCACTTGGTGCATAATGATTTAGTTCTGGGTGTTCACATTAAAGGTTTTCATCTGGAAAGGGAGTGCATTAGTTGCATCAAAGGCAAGCAAAAGAAAAAGTCACACCCTAAAAAGCAAGTAAATTCAGTCTCAAGACCTCTGTAGAGACTTCACATGGATTTGTTTGGTCCTGTGAATGTCAAAAGTATTACAGGAGAACTTTACTGTCTTGTGGTTACTGATGATTATTCCAGATTTTCGTGGGTATCATTCTTAAAGTCTAAAGATGAGACTTTTGAAAGTTTGATGGCATTGTTCAGAAAAATTGAAAATTTGTACCAAGCCCGTATCAGAAGAATCAGAAGTGACAACGGTACAGAGTTTAAGAACAACCGAATGGAAGAATTTTGTGATGAGAAAGGAATATTGCATGAATTTAGTGCTCCTTATACTCCACAACAAAATGGAGTAGCAGAACGAAAGAACAGGACACTAATTGAAACGGCCAGAACAATGCTTGCTGATTCAAAGCTACCAATCAACTTCTGGGCAGAAGCAGTGTCAGCCGCTTGTTATACTCTCAACCGGGTTCTCACAGTAAAGAAATTCAACAAGACATGTTTTGAGCTGATAAATCTCCGTAAACCTAACCTAAAGTATCTAGAACCGTTTGGGTCTCCCTGCACAGTTTTAGAACCTTTTGGGAAGTTTGGTCCAAAGAGCATTGAAGGAATATTCGTGGGTTATTCTAGTCCACAAACACGTGTCTTTGTTCCAAGTTTAAAGCGGATCATTGAAGCATACAATGTTGAATGTCAGGGCCATACAATGCCACCACAGAATCCCGGCGACTCATGGCGTTTCAATTATGATACTTTGTGGGATTCCTTCAACATGGAGGAAGAACCAGAGTTCTTTGATGAACTAGATATTCTGAGAGAGTATGAAGATTCAGATGAAAGATTCCCAGCTGAAACTTATCGCAAACAAAAAGCTTCGAATGATGATGAAGCAGGTCCAAGCAATGCTGGTGAACATGATGAGATTCTACAATCTTCAGAACCTGAACATGCTCTAGATAATCAGACGGCAGTCAACGATAATCTCGAATCTGATGATAGACCAGTTTTCGATAGTGGTGATTCTGATTCTGAAGGGGAGCAAATTCAGTTTTCAAATCAAACTATTCCAGTCAATAAACAAGTTGCAAATCAAAATGTCACAAATTTGGAAGGCGAGGTAGATGTTTCAGGCGAGGTGATGCCAAGAACTCTTTCATATCATCCAGAAGAGTTAATCATTGGAGAGCTGCAATCAGGAGTCCGAACCAGAAAACAAATTGACCAAGGCCTTACTTGTTTTTATTCTATTGTTACTCCTTTACAAACTAAGTTTTCACTTAGTTATTTTATTTCGCAGATTGAACCAAGGACCTATAAGGAAGCTTTGACAGAAGATTCCTGGGTCAATGCTATGCAAGAGGAGCTAAGTCAATTTGAGAAGTTGGGAGTCTGGAAATTGGTGGATTTACCTGATGGTCATAGGAAGATCAACACCAAATGGGTGTTTAAATGTAAGAGGGATGATCGAGGAGTTATTATTCGCAACAAAGCTCGACTCGTTGTCCAAAGCTTCAGTCAGCAGGAGGGGATAGATTTCACCGATGTATATGCACCTGTTGCAAGACTTGAAGCAATCAGAATCTTCCTAGCATTTGCATCGTGGAAAGGATTTAAAGTTTTTCAGCTAGATGTGAAGTCGACATTTCTCTATGGCAAGGTGAAATAGGAGGTTTATGTTGGACAGCCACCGGGCTTCACCGGCCCAATTCACAAAGATAAAGTTTATCTCTTGGATAAGGCGTTATACGGCTTACATCAGGCCCCAAGAGCCTGGTATGAGACCTTGTCTCAACATCTGATAGTCAACAACTTCATCCGAGGAAAGATAGACGCCACTCTGTTCACAAAAGAAGTCGACGGGCATCTTCTGATAGTTCAAATTTATGTGTGTCACACTCCCAAAATCCACCTGCGGAGTATCACCGCTTGGAGGCGTGACTGACCAGGATCAAGCCACCAATCATATTGAACAATGTAATATAATAAAGATAAACCAAACATAATATAATTGGTGTCCAAAATAAGTTAACCAAATTCAAGTATCAACGGAAACATAAAGTTGTAAAACCAAATCATAAGTTTTAAGAGTTCAAATGTTCCACATGGAACTTCACATTCCGTGTCCCACAACGACTCTTCCCCATGCAAGCTCCAGCTAAGTACCTATTGACCTGCAAAGCATGTAGTAACGAATCAACAACAAAGTTGAGCGAGTTCACAGTTAGGTGTTCAGTTAAGTTGTTCCAAAAACAGTTCCTTTAACTGGCATCCCTGCCGTGGGGGTTACCCCATAGTTGAAAACGTGTTTAGTTTAATCCCGTTTACTCCGACAATCCATCCGTGGGGGCTACCCCATGTTTAGTTATCTGGCTTTTCGGCCGTGGGGGCTACCCCATGTATATACTACTCGACTCGTTAACATATCGACTGCTGACTGTAGTCATGTTTATGTGCCCTGAACTGTCAATGTCTATCATCATTGACGTGCCCAGATCCATTAGTTCACGCCCGTCCTCTGCGGTACGGTGTGAGGCTTGTCAGACCTAAATAGCGCTGTCTAACTAATGACCCGCTCGCCATTGGCCCGACGATAAAGTCGATATAAAAATGAGGGACTTCGTGATAGAGTTTTGGTCTAGTAAAAGTTAACTGTCCATGAGGACGAGGAATTATATTCCTGAACCAGTACTGTTCTACCCAAGAAAGGACGAGGAATCCATGTTCCTTAAACCCATTCCCAACCCCTGGGAATCCCATGCTTTGTAGAAAGTGTGAACTCACCTTGGTTTGCTCGGTATGCTAAACTATGTGCTCGCAAACAATCAATCAATCAATCAAGGCCTAAGGTAATGCATTTACACAGAGTCAGTTCATGTAGGTCAAGACTCACATACAATCTATGTCACAAAGTGCTTGGCAGTTAATCTCGTGTGTCGTATAAACAGTTAATCAATTTCATGCCATTCATGCTTCACATCAGTGTCTTTCACAGTTTATTCTAATATATTTATCCAAAAACACACTTGACAGAGTTAACAGGATTAACAAGTTAACATACCAACTTAACAGGATTAACATGCTTAACAGAAATAATAACTAACAATGTTGATTAACTAACCAAGTTAGTAAACTAATAGAGCTACTTACTTAACAAAGTTACATTCTAACAAGGTTACATACATAGTTTAATAGAGTTAACGGGTTTAACTGAGTTAATAATTAACAGAGTTACAGACTTAACATGGTTAGTAACGTAACAGAGAACACATGAGAAAAAATCACATACACCGAAACCACATAAATGGCGAAATCCCCCTTTTCGGACGAAATCACCTTTGGACCAAAGTCCCTTGGGCCGAAATCACATGTGACAAAAAACCAAGGGTTTTCGTCGGACATAATGCTTGACGAAAACACTTTGTGTTTTCGTCTGGTTCGTCATCGCCAACAGTTACATCACCGAACCCTAATCATTAGCATATTCAACCAAACATATCCTTGAAAACAAATCATTAGACACAATTATGATATCATCGATTGACGAGAGCATTTACTGATTACACATATATGACTTTTCATGCAAAACACTTAATCACATCACATGCCCTTTTGATTTTAATTTGACCAAACACCAACCTATTAAAATTCTATTGGACCAAGATAATAGATCTGACAACTATACAACAATTTTAAATTTCAATTGCTGAAGCCATTCATGTGAAGATATAACAACAATTATTAAATGAAATAGAATGATTGGGCCGATTCAAATATCTGATTACATGTGCACACAAAGTTAATGATATTGACTTTTTTAAATCAATGTTCTCTGACATTCACATGATTATTAGAAAACCATTGGACCTAGCATTACATACAAATCTATTCAATCATATGCTCATAATCATAACTCATGACAGAATGATAAACAAACAATCTATAATGAATCTGATCAAACAATCATCGATAGCCGATTACTAACCTCAACAGAAGAGATAACAAATCGATTAATGTATGGGCTCAAGTCTTTCACGGCTGCCGTTCGGTTTCAAAGGAGAGCGAAAGAGAAAGGGAATGTGATAGGTGGTTAGGGTTGCCAAATAATCTCTCGCGTAAAGGAATCAAAATAAGTTATAACGGATCGCTACTGGGCCCAAAGGCCCACTTGGGTGTTTTCGTTGGACCCATAGATGACGAAAACACTTGGGTGTATTCGTGAGGGAAGTGTTTTCGGATGGGGGGTTGTTTTCGGCTAGGCATCCATCTATTGTTTTGTTTATAAAGCATAACTTAAAACCACCATATTTTAACCATACACAAATAATCACATCAAGTATATATATATATATAACCCACTTAACACCCATCATGTATAACGTACCAACCACAATACGATTTAATATATTTCAAACGTGTCCAGTTGTGAAACAAACAAGTCGTATAACAAACAACTTAAATAATTAACGCGCCATTAATGCGAAGATGGAAATCTTGGAAACTCGAGTTGTCACATTATCCCCAAGTTGAAAGAAATTTCGTCCCAAAATTTGATACATACTCACTGAGGAAGCTAGTTAATTTGCATGTTTTTCCTGGTTTTCCTGGGGTGTCACATCCTCCCCCCGTTGATCTGGAATTTCGTCCCGAAATTCCGTAGCTTCAGCCTCACTAGGGGTTGTACTGTTTGCGAGTAGTTGGGGATACTTTTGTTTCATCTGATCTTCGCGTTCCCAGGTGAACTCTGGGTCGCGACGTGAGTTCCAAAGAACTCGAACGAGAGGTATTCTAGTGCGCTTGAGGACCTTAATGTTGGTGCATGTTATATGACAACAGCTTTGGATTGGTCTTTGGATATTAAACAGAAGATTGGATCATGAAGACTTAAAGAAAAACGAGTTCTATGAAGCCCAATCAGTCCAAGTTTGTATTAAGTCTATTAGGCCCAAGTTTATGTGACAAATGTAATATGGGCAAAGCCCAATTCGAGATCTTGGCTGTGTGTATATAAACAGCCTTAGTCTTGAGTTCTAGGGTTAGACACTTTAGACAACTTGAGAGCCTTTTGGAGATTGTGAGAGAGCATTCAAGTTTGAGAGGTTAAGAACAAAACAGAAATCGGCTGTTAGGTTCTTGTAGATCTTAGTGATTGTAAAACGCTTCTAAGGGTTTTATAATCACAAAAGATCAGTTTGAAAGTTTGTGTGTTGGTGTGTTCGAGTTCTTGTTCTTCTACATAATCTTGTTTCTGTGTTCGAAGATCAATCAAGGGGATTCCGCACCCTTGATTGATTAACAGTCTTGTTAAGATCCAACGGGATTCAGGGACCTACAATTGGTATCAGAGCTTTTGCTCTTTTGCGTGGTTCAAGACTGATCGATTGGATTCAAGTTGTTTTTCGGTTGAAGAACTTTTGGTGTCTCATTCATAATTTTCGTGAAGAACAGCAAGAACAAGGAAGAACAGTTCAAAATTCTGAGTTTTGATCTGTTTTTGGTAGTTGGTTGTTTGGAAATTTCGAGTTAAAGTTCTGGGTTTTTGCGAAGAACACGAAGAACACTTGAAGAACAGTTTAAATTCTTGTATTTTAATCTGTTTTGATTATTGTTTTTGACTGTTTTCGTGTTTGTAGGAAGACTTTGCTTGGATTTCGTGTATGGAAAGAAGTGCTGATTAAGACCTTGCTTGTGCAATCTGGATTGTCAGCTGCTGCTGTTATCAGTTGCTGCTGTTTCGGGATTGGGTGGCTGGGTGGCCCAATCAGCTCTTGTGCGATCATTTGATATTCAAAATTTCAAATTTTGAATCTTGTGTGACCCTGTTTTAAGCTTGTACGTTAGGAGATCTTGTGCGTTTGGAGACCTTGTACGTTTGGAGATCTTGTACGTTCGGAGATCTTGTACGTTTGAGGATCTTGTGCGTTTGGAGCTCTTGTGCGACCCGAAGTCAGCTTGTGCGAACCAGAAACTTGTGCGATCAGGCCCAGGCCCGTTAAAGTGACTGTTTGGCCCAAAGTCAGTGGATTGTGCGATCCAGAAGACCTTGTGCGTTTCAAAGGGTCTTGTGCGATCCTATCTTGTGTGATTCACAAGTGGTAGAATTTTGAAAGGCAAGCGTAGGAATTTTTTCAGTGTTTCGAGTTTAGAGAACTATCTATAGCTCATCTGAAGAAGCCGTTTGCATCGTTGAACTCGTGGGATTTTTAGGACAAAAAAAAAATTGTAATTTGGTTTTCGACACTATATATCTTTGAACTCGTGGAAAATCCCGAATTCAGTTTTCGACATTATATATCTTTGGATTCGTCTTTTCGAGACGATTCTAACGGTGTAATTTGGTAACCACTGTTTTCGGAAAAATTTTGTACGGTTTTATCAGTCTGTTACGTTGAAATGTCGAACATGACAAAATTGAATGAACTCTTAAGGATGGAGCATGAGGTTGGCACAACCAACAAACCACCTAAGATGATGAAGGTGGAGAACTACTTGACATGGAAGGATAGGTTTCAATCCTTCATTGAATATCAGGACACACGAATGTGGATCTGCATCGCTGATGGGTACACAAACCCTACACATGACTTTGAGGGCAGACCTCGTGTCACAGCCTATGTGAACATGCAAGAGAATGATAAAAAGATGTATGAGGCTGAAAAGAGAGCCTTGGCTGCTATCAAGATGTCTCTACCTGATAGCATCAAGCATACCTTTAAGAAGTACACTACTTCAAAGGAAATGTGGGATGCGCTTGAGAAGAGATATGAGGGAAATCCTGATGTCAAGAAGAACAAAGTTGACCTACTGAAGAAGCAGTTTGCTGTATTCAAGTACATGAAAAATGAGTCACTTGAAGACATCATCACTCGATACTACCATCTGATGTCAGAACTGGATAACTATGATATAGATTGCTATACTGACATTGAGAAAAACGACAAGCTGCTTGATGCTCTACCGGCTAAATGGGATATCTACACTCTCATGATTAAGGGAGAAACAGATTATGACACGAAGGAATTGGAAGAAGTAGTTGGAAAGCTTAGAGCTTATGAGCTTAGTATGAAGAAAAAGGACACTGGTTATGATCAGGTTCAAGATCCAGGGATATACAATGGGCTTACATCTTCTTCATCTCATGATGCTTCTAGCGACTCTGCAACTGCATTTCTTTCGTGTGATAAGGAGCAGGTCACAGTGAATGAGGATGGTGATGTGTGTTTTGTAGCTGCTGCAGGAGGATCAACAGGAGTCAAGAGAACATCAACTTCAAAGCAAAGTAGTAGTGCAAAGTCAATGCCTATGAGTGTGAAGTCTGCTGAAGAACATCTTGCTCTACTTGCTTCTTTTGTTGCATCTTATGAGAACTACATTCAAGGGAAAATATTTGATCCTGCCACTTTAGATGAAGATTATGATCAGATTGACCCTGATGATCTAGAAGAGATGGATCTACAATGGCAGATGGCCATGATTTCGAGACGTGTGAAGAGGTTCATGAACATAACTGGAAGGAAGTGTGTAGGAAAGAGCGTAGGTTTTGACAAGACCAAAGTCAGGTGCTTTAACTGTCAGAGTTATGGTCATTTCGCTAGGGAATGTCAAAAATAAAAGCATGAGAATACGAATCAAAGTTCAAACAATCGGAATGCATCAAACAACTCTAACTCAAGGGCGTTGATATCTACTGCAAGAGAAGGCTCATATGACTGGAGCATTCACTTAGAAAATGATGAGAATGTCACTCAAGCATTCATGGCAGAGATCACTCCAGTCAATGATGGTGAAGCTACAGTAGATGAGGCTAAAGTTGAGAAGAAGAGTGAAGTTGAGGAAGCTAAGGCTGATCAAACAACAGATGCTGAAGAGGAAAAGCCAGAGTCTGAGCATGAAATGGAAGCTGATGAGAAAGATGAAATCATCAAAAGAATGGAAGCTCAACTTGCTGCTCTCATGGCCAACTCAGACAAATCAACAGGAGAGGTAAGTAACTCTGCCACTTCTGTTTGCTTAAAGTGTCGTGAACTACAGGGTGAAGTTGACAAATTGTCAACTCAAAACAAAAGTCTTGTGAGCGAAATGTCTAACGTAAAAGAATCAAATTTCTTTGCTAAAAGAAACGAGTCATCATACTTGAAAAAGATAAAAGGCTATGAAGCTGAAATTGAAGCTTTAACATGCAAATTAAATGAAAAACTTCAAGTCATAGACTTAGCTCATGACATGATGGCTGAGAAAACAAAAGAGATTTCTGATAAAAACAAAGAGTTGTCAGATGCACAACTTAAAATTGTTGAACTTGAAAAGAAATTAGGTCAATTCAGAGATTCTACTTTTGTTATGAAACATATGATGGGTGGGTTAAAGAAGAGTAATAACAAGACAAGTGTGGGATTCCATGGCTTTAATGAAGTCCCACCTCCTCTTAGTCATGACTATTCTTTCCTACCTGATGAGGATGAGCTTACAGACTGTCTGTCAACATCACCAAGTAGTTTCACATCCAGTCAAGGTGATGTGTTTGAAGATAATGATGCTAAGAAGGAAAATAACAGCAAATCTGTTTTGAAAAAGAAAAATACACCTTCTAAAAACAATAATCAAACTTTTGTTAAAAAGGTTAATTTTGTTCAAGGGAGTGATATGAAAACCGAAACAGCTGTTATCGAAAAGGTATCAAATGTAGAGTTTGCTAGAAACAAAAACATAGAAAAATCTGAAATTAAGCAAACTGAGCAAAATCCTTCCAAGGCATCATCATCAAAACCAGAATCTAGTTCAAAGGCTTCAACTAAGAAGTCTTCGAAAAAGAGATCGTGCTTCAGATGTCACACAAAGGGACATGTAGCTAGCTGTTGTCCTAACAAAAAGATTGAAGCACAAGTTAGTGAGAAACAAAAAGGGAAGTCACCAGAAAAGGAAGGTAATAAAAAGGAGAGAGAGTCTAACTCTCCAAAGAAATCTGCTCCTAAGCAACAACAGGGTGTTGCTAGTGATGTAGATAAGGCTGAAAAAGGAACTCCTCAAGTTCCTCGTTTTCAAAGAAATCAACAAAGATTTCAGCCTGCATCTACATCAGGCAGACATGAGAGACCTAGAAGTAGTTCACCCAAAATGAACAACCAACATTCAAATAATTTCAGAAGTCAAGATCAATATCAAAATCGATACCAAAATAATGGTGGTCGAACTTTTTATAACAATGGCTTTAGAAATTACAACAATCAAGCTTCTTGGAATCAAAACTCAAGATTTCAAAGGTCACATAGTCCAAACACATATAGGAACCCTCAGGATCAGAGAACTTATGGAAATCATACACCATTTCCATCAACAGGTCCGAGATCCAAGACTCCAATTAGGGGTGATGGATCTTGGATGGATGTTCAAGTAGTAGGTGAATTTGGACGACCCAAGACCATTAAGGCTTGGGTCCCCCAATCTAACTAATCTTTTGGTTGGTGGGTGCAGGAGCTGCTAAGGAGGATTATCAACTTATGGTATGTTGATAGTGGCTGCTCCAGGCACATGACGGGGGATGCGAGATTATTTTCTGATTTTGAAGAATACGATGGTGGGCATGTAAATTTTGTTGGTGCTAAAGGTGGAAGAATTACTGGACGAGGAAAAGTGACGAATGGGAAGATCACATTGGACAAAGTGAACTATGTTGAGCAGCTTAAACACAATCTGATGAGCGTGTCACAAGTCTGCGACAAGGGTCACTCGGTCCATTTTACCAAGTCTGAGGCATTGGTGTTGAAACCGGGTTTGGTCATTCCGGACGATTGGATAGTAATGCGTGCTCCAA
This sequence comes from Helianthus tuberosus, assembly GCA_030545235.1. Taxonomy (NCBI): domain Eukaryota; kingdom Viridiplantae; phylum Streptophyta; class Magnoliopsida; order Asterales; family Asteraceae; genus Helianthus; species Helianthus tuberosus. The sequence goes on along the minus strand of JARYGA010059713.1, from coordinate 19,726 downwards.
GGAAAAATGACACTTATGTCATGGACATGGGTGCCAAGGATCCAACTGTTGCGGTGGCGTGTTTACTGTCAAAAGCATCTGAAGCTGAATCAATGTTGTGGCACAGACGCATGGCTCACATTCACTACCGCAAAATGAATTAAATCATTAAGAATGAGCTAGTGAAAGGGGTTCCATTGCTGAGGTTTCAAGTGGAAGATAAATGTCTTCCATGTCAAAAGGGAAAACAACACAAGAAACCTCATAAGTCTAAAACAGTAAATTCCATTAATGCCCCTTATGAATTACTTCACATGGATTTATTCGGTCCAGTGAACATGAGGAGCATAGGTGGAAAGTACTACTGTCTTGTTGTCACTGATGATTACTCACGTTATTCATGGGTTTTCTTTTTAGGTACAAAAGATGAGACAGCAGAGATGTTGATAGATCTTTTTACAAAATTGGAAAACGTTCATGATGCAAGGATCAAGAGGATAAGGAGTGATAATGGCACGGAGTTCAAGAATCGGATTCTGGATCTCTACTGTCTTCGAAAGGGAATTGAACATCAATATTCCGCTCCGTACACTCCTCAGCAAAATGGAGTCGCTGAGAGGAAAAACAGGACGTTGATTGAAGCCGCTAGGACGATGCTTTCAGATTCAAAGCTACCAGTTCTTTTCTGGGGAGAAGCTGTGAATACAGCTTGCTACGTCCTAAACAAAGTTTTGACCGTTAAACGTTTTAACAAAACTTGTCATGAGTTGATGTTTAACGAAAAACCAAACTTAACAGGCTTTGAACCATTTGGATTATCCTGCACCATTGTGCGAAACAAAGATAAACAAAAATTCGGTGAGGTGGCAGATGAAGGCTACTTTCTAGGCTACGTGCCTGGCACACCGAATAAAAGGGTTTTTAATCTAAAAACTGGTAAAATTGAGGTTGTTTTCAATGTAGAAATTACTTCTTACAAACCTCAACAATCAACGAGTGGTCCTGCTATATTATATGATTATGATAGTGTGTTTAAATCATTTAATATTCCTGAGGCTTCTGATGCAGATGCTTCTCAGCTGATTCAAACAGTGATTGGTGAAGACGATGAAGGCGAATTTATGCCTAGATCGAATGTAGATATGTCAGATGCTCCGGAAACTTCCCAAGGTGCTGCTGAGCCTGATTCAAGCGATAGTGACTCTGAACCCATTCAGGGGGAGGATTTCATTAATCCGTTTGCAAATCAAAATATTCAAGGGGAGGTTGGATCAAACCTGGGTGATAATCTAGAAGTCGATGCTGTTGCTACTACACGAGCAAATAGAGATCATCCAGTTGACATGATACTTGGAGATCCTACTTCAGGTGTTCAGACTAGAAGAAGCATAGAAGCGAATTCTGGGTTATTTGTTTCAATTGAGAAGACTGGGATAGTGAACGAGTGCTTGTATAGTTGCTTTATTTCCCAAGAGGAGCCGAAGAACATTCATATGGCTCTTAAAGACAATTCATGGGTTGAAGCTATGCAAGAGGAATTGGCCCAGTTTGCTAAGTTGAAGGTTTGGGAATTGGTGGACCTTCCTAAAGGTGAAAGAGAGATTGGCACTAAATGGGTATTTAGGTGCAAGAAAGATGAAAGAGGTATTGTCACACGCAACAAAGCTCGGTTGGTTGTCAAAGGTTTCAATCAGCAAGAGGGGATTGATTACAATGAGGTGTTTGCACCAGTGGCAAGGTTGGAGGCAATTCGTTTGTTTCTGGCTTTTGCTTCATTCAAGGGCTTCAAAGTTTACCAACTAGACGTGAAGAGTGCATTTCTTTACGGGAAAGTCCAAGAAGTGGTGTATGTCTCACAACCAGATGGGTTCGTTGATCCAGACTATCCAGATCGAGTGTACAAACTTGATAAGGCTTTGTATGGGTTACATCAAGCTCCCAGGGCATGGTACGAGACACTGTCTACACATCTGGTCAAAAATGGTTTTGAAAGAGGTCAGATTGACGGTACACTGTTCATTAAGAGAAAGAAGGAAGATTTTCTGCTGGTACAGGTATACGTGGATGACATCATTTTTGGGTCATCTGACGAAAACATGTGTAAGGAATTTGAACAGGTGATGAAGAGCAAGTTTGAAATGAGTGCTATGGGTGAGCTGTCTTACTTTCTGGGATTACAAGTTGATCAGAAGGAGGATGGGATGTTTATACATCAAACAAAGTATGTGTATGACATTTTGGCTCGATTCAAAATGAATGATTGCTCTTCTTTCAACACACCCATTTGTGAAAACCACAATCTCGGCCCAGATCATGAAAGCACTGAAGATGTTGATCCAACTCAATACAGGGCGATGATTGGTTCTCTAATGTACTTGACTGCTTCAAGACCTGACATCATGTTTGTCGTATGCTTGTGTGCCAGATATCAGGCAAATCCAAAGGAGTCACATATGAAAGCAGTGAAGCGGATTCTTCGTTACTTGAAGGGGAAACCTAAACTTGGGTTGTGGTATCCAGCTGATAGTGATTTGAGGTTCGTTGCTTACACTGATTCAGATTTGGAGGATGCAAATCAAACAGGAAGTCTACAACAGGTGGTTGTCAGTTCTTAGGAGGCAGGATCGTGTCTTGGCAATGCAAGAAGCAATCCTGTGTGTCTACCTCTACGTGTGAAGCTGAATATATTGCTGCGGGTAGCTGTTGCTCTCAGGTTCTCTGGATCCAACAGCAGATGCGCGATTACGGTTTGGATTTCACTCGTACTCCTATTATGATAGATAATAATGCCACTATATCAATCACAAACAATCCCGTAAAGCACAGTAGAACTAAACAAATTGACATACGTCATCACTTTATACGGGATTGTGCTGAAAAACGATTAATTGAATTGCACCGAGTCGACACAGAAGATAACCTTGCTGATCTTTACACAAAAGCTTTTGATCGAGCTCGCTTTGAACACTTAGTCGAACTCAATGGGATGAGGAATCCTGAATAACTGGTTTTTCATAAGAATTTTTGTAAATAGTTTACTGCTTTCTTAAAAATCAAAAACACAAAAACAATAGAAAAGCAAAAATGAGTTTCCTGGCGAGCAAAAGAGAAAATGATAGTACATCAGTGGTCTATCTAAACCTCTTTAAACCTTAAATGAAATATGCTAAGTAGCTCTATATAAGATGTATCGGTAGGCTCACAATCATTTTAAAGTGTGCAGGGTGATATAAACTTAAATCGACTGAAGACCAGGTGGGAACCATTCATTGGCATATGGTCTTAGTACCGAAATTTCGTTTGAGAGATTGCCGAGGTTCTGAGATATTCGGTCTTTATGCTGCTTATCATCTGGCTATCATGGTTGTATCTTTTACCGAAAAATAACGGCGACGCAAGTCTAGAACTTCCATGATATCATACATACGTGTACATATTGCATTCGACCTCAATAAGTGATCAACAATCACATGTCCCCAAAAATAAGTGATAATATATCACATTTATCCAGGAGTCAAGTTCGTCTCTCTGCTGTACGAAAGTACTGACCTGTTCACGGACTTGCTCCTGTGCCCTCATGCATCTGAAAATCAAGTTCCTCATCAATAAGTGATTCTATCACACAGGGCTTGTTTTCAATCAAAATAAGTGAGTTTCTCACATCATATACGGTCAAACAGATGATAATCGGTATACTCACCGGTAAGATGAACCCTCGTGCATACCTTGATACAGGAATGTGTCGTGATGTGGATGAACATCGGTCGGTAAGTATAAATCATACCTTAACGTATCCCCTCGCCATGATTACATATGATAAGTTGAGCTTATGTGGACAACAATACAGATAATCGGTATAGGATGCTTATCTAAATGTTAACTAAAAGAACAACAAGAGCGTTTTGACATGACCGTACACTGATATGATTCTCTTACCCTCGAAACTCGCAAAAAGAATGTCTGTAAATATTTATTTACTGCTTTCGGTCTTTACATTTGAAAATATAAAAATCCAAAAATAGTGTCTTTTTCTGTTAAAATTCTTAATGTACGGAAAACTGTTATTCTTGGAGGATTTGTTACCGAAAGGGGGAGACTGTGTTAGAAAGTGGGTTCAAATTTTTTTTTAAATCATGCAGGTTATAAGGTGTTTGTTACAATTTGTGCGTGTTGGTGCTTTATTTGAAAATGCTTAATCTGATACAGTTTAACTATCTCTTGTATAATAATAATTCTTTAACTATGTTGAAAAATTCTTATGGTTTCTCGAGATGTTTGTTTTATAGTATACAGATTGAAGCAGTTTGTTGATGAGAAGTTGATGTGAAGAGAGGAGGAGTTTGTTGCTGCTTGGTAGAATCCTCCTTCTACAATGCAGAGTGGATGCTGTGAAGACTTACATGGAATGCTGACTCAAAACTTGGAAGATTTGGTGATTGGATGCATCAGCTTAGGGGGAGTCTGTTGCTGACAAAGATGTTGCTGACAAAGACAGAATTCATGTTGAAGCTGACGCTATCCAAAGACCAAAGACTGTGAGATTCTGAAGACTAAAGTTTCCTTTGCAAGCTATTGTCAAGGGGGAGTTTGTTGGTGCATGTTATATGACAACAGCTTTGGATTGGTCTTTGGATATTAAACAGAAGATTGGATCATGAAGACTTAAAGAAAAACGAGTTCTATGAAGCCCAATCAGTCCAAGTTTGTATTAAGTCTATTAGGCCCAAGTTTAAGTGACAAATGTAATATGGGCAAAGCCCAATTCGAGATCTTGGCTGTTTGTATATAAACAGCCTTAGTCTTGAGTTCTAGGATTAGACACTTTAGACAACTTGAGAGCCTTTTGGAGATTGTGGGAGAGCATTCAAGTTTGAGAGGTTAAGAACAAAACAGAAATCGACTGTTAGGTTCTTGTAGATCTTAGTGATTGTAAAACGCTTCTAAGGGTTTGATAATCACAGAAGATCAGTTTGAAAGTTTGTGTGTTGGTGTGTTCGAGTTCTTGTTCTTCTACATAATCTTGTTTCTGTGTTCGAAGATCAATCAAGGGGATTCCGCACCCTTGATAGATTAACAGTCTTGTTAAGATCCAACGGGATTCAGGGACCTACACTTAACATCCCGGTCCGTGATTTCAACTGGTTCCTCGACGAATCGTAACTGCTCGTCGATAGTGAGCTCCTTCAAAGGAACTATGAGGGTCTCATCTGACAGACACTTCTTCAGATTCGACACGTGGAAAACGTTGTGAACTGCACTGAGTTCTGTTGGTAGGTTCAGTTTGTAGGCCACCTTGCCTATTTTCTCTATGATCTCGAACGGTCCAACGTATTGTGGGTTATGTTTGCCTCGTTTGCCAAAACGAACCACACCCTTCCAGGGTGAAACTTTGAGTAGCACTCGATCCCCAACCTGGAGCTCGAGTGGTTTCCTGCCCTTATCGGCTTAGATTTTCTGACGGTCACGAGCTGCCGCCATTCGTTGTCGTATTTGAGCGATTCTTTCTGTTGTGTCGACCACAAGTTCTGGGCCAGTGATCTGACTATCCCCCACCTCTGCCCAACAAAGAGGTGACCGGAATTTACGCCCGTACAATGCCTCAAACGGAGCAGCTTTAATGCTGGTGTGGTAGCTGTTATTGTACGAAAATTCCACAAGTGGCAGATGCTTTTCCCAGCCGTTGCCAAAGTCAATTACACATGCCCTAAGCATGTCTTCAAGGGTCTGGATGGTGCGTTCAGACTGCCCATTCGTTTACGGGTGATAAGCTGTGCTCATATCTAAACGTGAACCAAAGGACTTGTGCATTGCTTGCCACAGTTCTGAAGTAAAACGTGCATCACGATCCGAGATAATAGAGATGGGCACCTCGTGCCTCGAGACAACTTCCTTAAGGTATACGTCTGCTATAGTGGGGAACTTATCCGTTTCCTTGATAGCCAAGAAGTGTGCAGACTTTGTGAGTCGATCCACGATCACCCAAATAGTATCGTTACCACGCTGAGATCTAGGCAGGCTAGAAACAAAATCCATGGAAATTTGTTCCCATTTCCATTGTGGTATCTCAGGTTGTTGGAGTAGGCCTGAAGGTTTCTAGTATTCGACTTTGACTCTCGCACAAGTCAAACACTTGCTGACGTAAGTTGCTATGTGGGCCTTCATGCTAGGCCACCAGTATGTAGTTCTGAGGTCGTGGTACATCTTATCCGAACCAGGATGTACTGAGTAGCGAGACCTGTGAGCCTCATCCATCACAAGCTCTCATAGGTTGCCATAGTGTGGGGCCCAAATGCGTCCTGTTACGTAGTAAGCACCGTCTTCCTTTTGTTCTAGTCGTTGCCTTGAGCCGCGTAGGGCTTCAGCCCTGATGTTTTCTGGTTTTAATGCTTCTACCTGAGCGTCTCGTATCTGTGCAGGAAGACTAGATTGAATAGTGAGTTGTAAAGCTCGTACGCGCTTAGGCGTAGTGTCCTTTCGACTGAGGGCGTCAGCCACAACATTGGCTTTGCCTGGGTGTTACCTGATCGAGCATTCGTAGTCATTCAGTAGCTCGACCCATCATCGTTGTCGCATATTCAGTTCCTTCTGTTTGAAGATGTGCTCGAGACTCCTGTGATCAGTGTAGATGGCGCACTTGGTACCGTACAGGTAATGTCTCCATATCTTAAGTGCAAAGACAACAGCTCCCAGCTCTAAATCATGCGTAGTGTAGTTCCTTTCATGAACTTTAAGTTGGCGTGAGGCGTAGGCTATAACTTTATCCCGTTGCATCAATACACAACCAAGACCCTGAATTGATGCGTCGCAGTAAACCATAAAGTCGTATGTGCCCTCTGGCAATGAAAGGATAGGTGCACTGCAAAGTCTATCCTTTAAGTGCTGAAATGCTAGTTCCTGTGCATTTCCCCATCGATAAACAACGCCTTTCTGCGTTAGTGAGGTGAGAGGCTGCGCAATCTTGGAAAAATCCTTAATGAACCTCCTGTAGTAACCTGCTAAACCCAAGAATTGACGAATTTCTGTTGGTGTACGAGGTGCAGGCCAGTTCTTAATCGAGTCTACCTAGGTGTTGTACGAGGTTCAGCCTCACTAGGGGTTGTACTGTTTGCGAATAGTTGGGGATACTTTTGTTTCATCTGATCTTCGCGTTCCCAGGTGAACTCTGGGTCGCGACGTGAGTTCCAACGAACTCGAACGAGAGGTATTCTAGTGCGCTTGAGGACCTTAATGTTGGTGCATGTTATATGACAACAGCTTTGGATTGGTCTTTGGATATTAAACAGAAGATTGGATCATGAAGACTTAAAGAAAAACGAGTTCTATGAAGCCCAATCAGTCCAAGTTTGTATTAAGTCTATTAGGCCCAAGTTTATGTGACAAATGTAATATGGGCAAAGCCCAATTCGAGATCTTGGCTGTGTGTATATAAACAGCCTTAGTCTTGAGTTCTAGGGTTAGACACTTTAGACAACTTGAGAGCCTTTTGGAGATTGTGAGAGAGCATTCAAGTTTGAGAGGTTAAGAACAAAACAGAAATCGGCTGTTAGGTTCTTGTAGATCTTAGTGATTGTAAAACGCTTCTAAGGGTTTGATAATCACAAAAGATCAGTTTGAAAGTTTGTGTGTTGGTGTGTTCGAGTTCTTGTTCTTCTACTTAATCTTGTTTCTGTGTTCGAAGATCAATCAAGGGGATTCCGCACCCTTGATTGATTAACAGTCTTGTTAAGATCCAACGGGATTCAGGGACCTACAATTGGTATCAGAGCTTTTGCTCTTTTGCGTGGTTCAAGACTGATCGATTGGATTCAAGTTGTTTTTCGGTTGAAGAACTTTTGGTGTCTCATTCATAATTTTCGTGAAGAACAGCAAGAACAAGGAAGAACAGTTCAAAATTCTGACTTTTGATCTGTTTTTGGTAGTTGGTTGTTTGGAAATTTCGAGTTAAAGTTCTGGGTTTTTGCGAAGAACACGAAGAACACTTGAAGAACAGTTTAAATTCTTGTATTTTAATCTGTTTTGATTATTGTTTTTGACTGTTTTCGTGTTTGTAGGAAGACTTTGCTTGGATTTCGTGTATGGAAAGAAGTGCTGATTAAGACCTTGCTTGTGCAATCTGGATTGTCAGCTGCTGCTGTTATCAGTTGCTGCTGTTTCGGGATTGGGTGGCTGGGTGGCCCAATCAGCTCTTGTGCGATCATTTGATATTCAAAATTTCAAATTTTGAATCTTGTGTGACCCTGTTTTAAGCTTGTACGTTAGGAGATCTTGTGCGTTTGGAGACCTTGTACGTTTGGAGATCTTGTACGTTCGGAGATCTTGTACGTTTGAGGATCTTGTGCGTTTGGAGCTCTTGTGCGACCCGAAGTCAGCTTGTGCGAACCAGAAACTTGTGCGATCAGGCCCAGGCCCGTTAAAGTGACTGTTTGGCCCAAAGTCAGTGGATTGTGCGATCCAGAAGACCTTGTGCGTTTCAAAGGGTCTTGTGCGATCCTATCTTGTGTGATTCACAAGTGGTAGAATTTTGAAAGGCAAGCGTAGGAATTTTTTCAGTGTTTCGAGTTTAGAGAACTATCTATAGCTCATCTGAAGAAGCCGTTTGCATCGTTGAACTCGTGGGATTTTTAGGACAAAAAAAAAATTGTAATTTGGTTTTCGACACTATATATCTTTGAACTCGTGGAAAATCCCGAATTCAGTTTTCGACATTATATATCTTTGGATTCGTCTTTTCGAGACGATTCTAACGGTGTAATTTGGTAACCACTGTTTTCGGAAAAATTTTGTACGGTTTTATCAGTCTGTTACGTTGAAATGTCGAACATGACAAAATTGAATGAACTCTTAAGGATGGAGCATGAGGTTGGCACAACCAACAAACCACCTAAGATGATGAAGGTGGAGAACTACTTGACATGGAAGGATAGGTTTCAATCCTTCATTGAATATCAGGACACACGAATGTGGATCTGCATCGCTGATGGGTACACAAACCCTACACATGACTTTGAGGGCAGACCTCGTGTCACAGCCTATGTGAACATGCAAGAGAATGATAAAAAGATGTATGAGGCTGAAAAGAGAGCCTTGGCTGCTATCAAGATGTCTCTACCTGATAGCATCAAGCATACCTTTAAGAAGTACACTACTTCAAAGGAAATGTGGGATGCGCTTGAGAAGAGATATGAGGGAAATCCTGATGTCAAGAAGAACAAAGTTGACCTACTGAAGAAGCAGTTTGCTGTATTCAAGTACATGAAAAATGAGTCACTTGAAGACATCATCACTCGATACTACCATCTGATGTCAGAACTGGATAACTATGATATAGATTGCTATACTGACATTGAGAAAAACGACAAGCTGCTTGATGCTCTACCGGCTAAATGGGATATCTACACTCTCATGATTAAGGGAGAAGCAGATTATGACACGAAGGAATTGGAAGAAGTAGTTGGAAAGCTTAGAGCTTATGAGCTTAGTATGAAGAAAAAGGACACTGGTTATGATCAGGTTCAAGATCCAGGGATATACAATGGGCTTACATCTTCTTCATCTCATGATGCTTCTAGCGACTCTGCAACTGCATTTCTTTCGTGTGATAAGGAGCAGGTCACAGTGAATGAGGATGGTGATGTGTGTTTTGTAGCTGCTGCAGGAGGATCAACAGGAGTCAAGAGAACATCAACTTCAAAGCAAAGTAGTAGTGCAAAGTCAATGCCTATGAGTGTGAAGTCTGCTGAAGAACATCTTGCTCTACTTGCTTCTTTTGTTGCATCTTATGAGAACTACATTCAAGGGAAAATATCTGATCCTGCCACTTTAGATGAAGATTATGATCAGATTGACCCTGATGATCTAGAAGAGATGGATCTACAATGGCAGATGGCCATGATTTCGAGACGTGTGAAGAGGTTCATGAACATAACTGGAAGGAAGTGTGTAGGAAAGAGCGTAGGTTTTGACAAGACCAAAGTCAGGTGCTTTAACTGTCAGAGTTATGGTCATTTCGCTAGGGAATGTCAAAAATAAAAGCATGAGAATACGAATCAAAGTTCAAACAATCGGAATGCATCAAACAACTCTAACTCAAGGGCGTTGATATCTACTGCAAGAGAAGGCTCATATGACTGGAGCATTCACTTAGAAAATGATGAGAATGTCACTCAAGCATTCATGGCAGAGATCACTCCAGTCAATGATGGTGAAGCTACAGTAGATGAGGCTAAAGTTGAGAAGAAGAGTGAAGTTGAGGAAGCTAAGGCTGATCAAACAACAGATGCTGAAGAGGAAAAGCCAGAGTCTGAGCATGAAATGGAAGCTGATGAGAAAGATGAAATCATCAAAAGAATGGAAGCTCAACTTGCTGCTCTCATGGCCAACTCAGACAAATCAACAGGAGAGGTAAGTAACTCTGCCACTTCTGTTTGCTTAAAGTGTCGTGAACTACAGGGTGAAGTTGACAAATTGTCAACTCAAAACAAAAGTCTTGTGAGCGAAATGTCTAACGTAAAAGAATCAAATTTCTTTGCTAAAAGAAACGAGTCATCATACTTGAAAAAGATAAAAGGCTATGAAGCTGAAATTGAAGCTTTAACATGCAAATTAAATGAAAAACTTCAAGTCATAGACTTAGCTCATGACATGATGGCTGAGAAAACAAAAGAGATTTCTGATAAAAACAAAGAGTTGTCAGATGCACAACTTAAAATTGTTGAACTTGAAAAGAAATTAGGTCAATTCAGAGATTCTACTTTTGTTATGAAACATATGATGGGTGGGTTAAAGAAGAGTAATAACAAGACAAGTGTGGGATTCCATGGCTTTAATGAAGTCCCACCTCCTCTTAGTCATGACTATTCTTTCCTACCTGATGAGGATGAGCTTACAGACTGTCTGTCAACATCACCAAGTAGTTTCACATCCAGTCAAGGTGATGTGTTTGAAGAAAATGATGCTAAGAAGGAAAATAACAGCAAATCTGTTTTGGAAAAGAAAAATACACATTCTAAAAACAATAATCAAACTTTTGTTAAAAAGGTTAATTTTGTTCAAGGGAGTGATATGAAAACCGAAACAGCTGTTATCGAAAAGGTATCAAATGTAGAGTTTGCTAGAAACAAAAACATAGAAAAATCTGAAATTAAGCAAACTGAGCAAAATCCTTCCAAGGCATCATCATCAAAACCAGAATCTAGTTCAAAGGCTTCAACTAAGAAGTCTTCGAAAAAGAGACCGTGCTTCAGATGTCACACAAAGGGACATGTAGCTAGCTGTTGTCCTAACAAAAAGATTGAAGCACAAGTTAGTGAGAAACAAAAAGGGAAGTCACCAGAAAAGGAAGGTAATAAAAAGGAGAGAGAGTCTAACTCTCCAAAGAAATCTGCTCCTAAGCAACAACAGGGTGTTGCTAGTGATGTAGATAAGGCTGAAAAAGGAACTCCTCAAGTTCCTCATTTTCAAAGAAATCAACAAAGATTTCAGCCTGCATCTACATCAGGCAGACATGAGAGACCTAGAAGTAGTTCACCCAAAATGAACAACCAACATTCAAATAATTTCAGAAGTCAAGGTCAATATCAAAATCGATACCAAAATAATGGTGGTCGAACTTTTTATAACAATGGCTTTAGAAATTACAACAATCAAGCTTCTTGGAATCAAAACTCAAGATTTCAAAGGTCACATAGTCCAAACACATATAGGAACCCTCAGGATCAGAGAACTTATGGAAATCATACACCATTTCCATCAACAGGTCCGAGATCCAAGACTCCAATTAGGGGTGATGGATCTTGGATGGATGTTCAAGTAGTAGGTGAATTTGGACGACCCAAGACCATTAAGGCTTGGGTCCCCCAATCTAACTAATCTTTTGGTTGGTGGGTGCAGGAGCTGCTAAGGAGGATTATCAACTTATGGTATGTTGATAGTGGCTGCTCCAGGCACATGACGGGGGATGCGAGATTATTTTCTGATTTTGAAGAATACGATGGTGGGCATGTAAATTTTGCTGGTGCTAAAGGTGGAAGAATTACTGGACGAGGAAAAGTGACGAATGGGAAGATCACATTGGACAAAGTGAACTATGTTGAGCAGCTTAAACACAATCTGATGAGCGTGTCACAAGTCTGCGACAAGGGTCACTCGGTCCATTTTACCAAGTCTGAGGCATTGGTGTTGAAACCGGGTTTGGTCATTCCGGACGATTGGATAGTAATGCGTGCTCTAAGGAAAAATGACACTTATGTCATGGACATGGGTGCCAAGGATCCAACTGTTGCGGTGGCGTGTTTACTGTCAAAAGCATCTGAAGCTGAATCAATGTTGTGGCACAGACGCATGGCTCACATTCACTACCGCAAAATGAATTAAATCATTAAGAATGAGCTAGTGAAAGGGGTTCCATTGCTGAGGTTTCAAGTGGAAGATAAATGTCTTCCATGTCAAAAGGGAAAACAACACAAGAAACCTCATAAGTCTAAAACAGTAAATTCCATTAATGCCCCTTATGAATTACTTCACATGGATTTATTCGGTCCAGTGAACATGAGGAGCATAGGTGGAAAGTACTACTGTCTTGTTGTCACTGATGATTACTCACGTTATTCATGGGTTTTCTTTTTAGGTACAAAAGATGAGACAGCAGAGATGTTGATAGATCTTTTTACAAAATTGGAAAACATTCATGATGCAAGGATCAAGAGGATAAGGAGTGATAATGGCACGGAGTTCAAGAATCGGATTCTGGATCTCTACTGTCTTCGAAAGGGAATTGAACATCAATATTCCGCTCCGTACACTCCTCAGCAAAATGGAGTCGCTGAGAGGAAAAACAGGACGTTGATTGAAGCCGCTAGGACGATGCTTTCAGATTCAAAGCTACCAGTTCTTTTCTGGGGAGAAGCTGTGAATACAGCTTGCTACGTCCTAAACAAAGTTTTGACCGTTAAACGTTTTAACAAAACTTGTCATGAGTTGATGTTTAACGAAAAACCAAACTTAACAGGCTTTGAACCATTTGGATTATCCTGCACCATTGTGCGAAACAAAGATAAACAAAAATTCGGTGAGGTGGCAGATGAAGGCTACTTTCTAGGCTACGTGCCTGGCACACCGAATAAAAGGGTTTTTAATCTAAAAACTGGTAAAATTGAGGTTGTTTTCAATGTAGAAATTACTTCTTACAAACCTCAACAATCAACGAGTGGTCCTGCTATATTATATGATTATGATAGTGTGTTTAAATCATTTAATATTCCTGAGGCTTCTGATGCAGATGCTTCTCAGCTGATTCAAACAGTGATTGGTGAAGACGATGAAGGCGAATTTATGCCTAGATCGAATGTAGATATGTCAGATGCTCCGGAAACTTCCCAAGGTGCTGCTGAGCCTGATTCAAGCGATAGTGACTCTGAACCCATTCAGGGGGAGGATTTCATTAATCCGTTTGCAAATCAAAATATTCAAGGGGAGGTTGGATCAAACCTGGGTGATAATCTAGAAGTCGATGCTGTTGCTACTACACGAGCAAATAGAGATCATCCAGTTGACATGATACTTGGAGATCCTACTTCAGGTGTTCAGACTAGAAGAAGCATAGAAGCGAATTCTGGGTTATTTGTTTCAATTGAGAAGACTGGGATAGTGAACGAGTGCTTGTATAGTTGCTTTATTTCCCAAGAGGAGCCGAAGAACATTCATATGGCTCTTAAAGACAATTCATGGGTTGAAGCTATGCAAGAGGAATTGGCCCAGTTTGCTAAGTTGAAGGTTTGGGAATTGGTGGACCTTCCTAAAGGTGAAAGAGAGATTGGCACTAAATGGGTATTTAGGTGCAAGAAAGATGAAAGAGGTATTGTCACACGCAACAAAGCTCGGTTGGTTGTCAAAGGTTTCAATCAGCAAGAGGGGATTGATTACAATGAGGTGTTTGCACCAGTGGCAAGGTTGGAGGCAATTCGTTTGTTTCTGGCTTTTGCTTCATTCAAGGGCTTCAAAGTTTACCAACTAGACGTGAAGAGTGCATTTCTTTACGGGAAAGTCCAAGAAGTGGTGTATGTCTCACAACCAGATGGGTTCGTTGATCCAGACTATCCAGATCGAGTGTACAAACTTGATAAGGCTTTGTATGGGTTACATCAAGCTCCCAGGGCATGGTACGAGACACTGTCTACACATCTGGTCAAAAATGGTTTTGAAAGAGGTCAGATTGACGGTACACTGTTCATTAAGAGAAAGAAGGAAGATTTTCTGCTGGTACAGGTATACGTGGATGACATCATTTTTGGGTCATCTGACGAAAACATGTGTAAGGAATTTGAACAGGTGATGAAGAGCAAGTTTGAAATGAGTGCTATGGGTGAGCTGTCTTACTTTCTGGGATTACAAGTTGATCAGAAGGAGGATGGGATGTTTATACATCAAACAAAGTATGTGTATGACATTTTGGCTCGATTCAAAATGAATGATTGCTCTTCTTTCAACACACCCATTTGTGAAAACCACAATCTCGGCCCAGATCATGAAAGCACTGAAGATGTTGATCCAACTCAATACAGGGCGATGATTGGTTCTCTAATGTACTTGACTGCTTCAAGACCTGACATCATGTTTGTCGTATGCTTGTGTGCCAGATATCAGGCAAATCCAAAGGAGTCACATATGAAAGCAGTGAAGCGGATTCTTCGTTACTTGAAGGGGAAACCTAAACTTGGGTTGTGGTATCCAGCTGATAGTGATTTGAGGTTCGTTGCTTACACTGATTCAGATTTGGAGGATGCAAATCAAACAGGAAGTCTACAACAGGTGGTTGTCAGTTCTTAGGAGGCAGGATCGTGTCTTGGCAATGCAAGAAGCAATCCTGTGTGTCTACCTCTACGTGTGAAGCTGAATATATTGCTGCGGGTAGCTGTTGCTCTCAGGTTCTCTGGATCCAACAGCAGATGCGCGATTACGGTTTGGATTTCACTCGTACTCCTATTATGATAGATAATAATGCCACTATATCAATCACAAACAATCCCGTAAAGCACAGTAGAACTAAACAAATTGACATACGTCATCACTTTATACGGGATTGTGCTGAAAAACGATTAATTGAATTGCACCGAGTCGACACAGAAGATAACCTTGCTGATCTTTACACAAAAGCTTTTGATCGAGCTCGCTTTGAACACTTAGTCGAACTCAATGGGATGAGGAATCCTGAATAACTGGTTTTTCATAAGAATTTTTGTAAATAGTTTACTGCTTTCTTAAAAATCAAAAACACAAAAACAATAGAAAAGCAAAAATGAGTTTCCTGGCGAGCAAAAGAGAAAATGATAGTACATCAGTGGTCTATCTAAACCTCTTTAAACCTTAAATGAAATATGCTAAGTAGCTCTATATAAGATGTATCGGTAGGCTCACAATCATTTTAAAGTGTGCAGGGTGATATAAACTTAAATCGACTGAAGACCAGGTGGGAACCATTCATTGGCATATGGTCTTAGTACCGAAATTTCGTTTGAGAGATTGCCGAGGTTCTGAGATATTCGGTCTTTATGCTGCTTATCATCTGGCTATCATGGTTGTATCTTTTACCGAAAAATAACGGGGACGCAAGTCTAGAACTTCCATGATATCATACATACGTGTACATATTGCATTCGACCTCAATAAGTGATCAACAATCACATGTCCCCTAAAATAAGTGATAATATATCACATTTATCCGGGAGTCAAGTTCGTCTCTCTGCTGTACGAAAGTACTGACCTGTTCACGGACTTGCTCCTGTGCCCTCATGCATCTGAAAATCAAGTTCCTCATCAATAAGTGATTCTATCACACAGGGCTTGTTTTCAATCAAAATAAGTGAGTTTCTCACATCATATACGGTCAAACAGATGATAATCGGTATACTCACCGGTAAGATGAACCCTCGTGCATACCTTGATACAGGAATGTGTCGTGATGTGGATGAACATCGGTCGGTAAGTATAAATCATACCTTAACGTATCCCCTCGCCATGATTACATATGATAAGTTGAGCTTATGTGGACAACAATACAGATAATCGGTATAGGATGCTTATCTAAATGTTAACTAAAAGAACAACAAGAGCGTTTTGACATGACCGTACACTGATATGATTCTCTTACCCTCGAAACTCGCAAAAAGAATGTCTGTAAATATTTATTTACTGCTTTCGGTCTTTACATTTGAAAATATAAAAATCCAAAAATAGTGTCTTTTTCTGTTAAAATTCTTAATGTACGGAAAACTGTTATTCTTGGAGGATTTGTTACCGAAAGGGGGAGACTGTGTTAGAAAGTGGGTTCAAATTTTTTTTTAAATCATGCAGGTTATAAGGTGTTTGTTACAATTTGTGCGTGTTGGTGCTTTATTTGAAAATGCTTAATCTGATACAGTTTAACTATCTCTTGTATAATAATAATTCTTTAACTATGTTGAAAAATTCTTATGGTTTCTCGAGATGTTTGTTTTATAGTATACAGATTGAAGCAGTTTGTTGATGAGAAGTTGATGTGAAGAGAGGAGGAGTTTGTTGCTGCTTGGTAGAATCCTCCTTCTACAATGCAGAGTGGATGCTGTGAAGACTTACATGGAATGCTGACTCAAAACTTGGAAGATTTGGTGATTGGATGCATCAGCTTAGGGGGAGTCTGTTGCTGACAAAGATGTTGCTGACAAAGACAGAATTCATGTTGAAGCTGACGCTATCCAAAGACCAAAGACTGTGAGATTCTGAAGACTAAAGTTTCCTTTGCAAGCTATTGTCAAGGGGGAGTTTGTTGGTGCATGTTATATGACAACAGCTTTGGATTGGTCTTTGGATATTAAACAGAAGATTGGATCATGAAGACTTAAAGAAAAACGAGTTCTATGAAGCCCAATCAGTCCAAGTTTGTATTAAGTCTATTAGGCCCAAGTTTAAGTGACAAATGTAATATGGGCAAAGCCCAATTCGAGATCTTGGCTGTTTGTATATAAACAGCCTTAGTCTTGAGTTCTAGGATTAGACACTTTAGACAACTTGAGAGCCTTTTGGAGACTGTGGGAGAGCATTCAAGTTTGAGAGGTTAAGAACAAAACAGAAATCGGCTGTTAGGTTCTTGTAGATCTTAGTGATTGTAAAACGCTTTTAAGGGTTTGATAATCACAGAAGATCAGTTTGAAAGTTTGTTTGTTGGTGTGTTCGAGTTCTTGTTCTTCTACATAATCTTGTTTCTGTGTTCGAAGATCAATCAAGGGGATTCCGCACCCTTGATAGATTAACAGTCTTGTTAAGATCCAACGGGATTCAGGGACCTACACTTAACATCCCGGTCCGTGATTTCAACTGGTTCCTCGACGAATCGTAACTGCTCGTCGATAGTGAGCTCCTTCAAAGGAACTATGAGGGTCTCATCTGACAGACACTTCTTCAGATTCGACACGTGGAAAACGTTGTGAACTGCACTGAGTTCTGTTGGTAGGTTCAGTTTGTAGGCCACCTTGCCTATTTTCTCTATGATTTCGAACGGTCCAACGTATTGTGGGTTATGTTTGCCTCGTTTGCCAAAACGAACCACACCCTTCCAGGGTGAAACTTTGAGTAGCACTCGATCCCCAACCTGGAGCTCGAGTGGTTTCCTGCCCTTATCGGCTTAGATTTTCTGACGGTCACGAGCTGCCGCCATTCGTTGTCGTATTTGAGCGATTCTTTCTGTTGTGTCGACCACAAGTTCTGGGCCAGTGATCTGACTATCCCCCACCTCTGCCCAACAAAGAGGTGACCAGAATTTACGCCCGTACAATGCCTCAAACGGAGCAGCTTTAATGCTGGTGTGGTAGCTGTTATTGTACGAAAATTCCACAAGTGGCAGATGCTTTTCCCAGCCGTTGCCAAAGTCAATTACACATGCCCTAAGCATGTCTTCAAGGGTCTGGATGGTGCGTTCAGACTGCCCATTCATTTACGGGTGATAAGCTGTGCTCATATCTAAACGTGAGCCAAAGGACTTGTGCATTGCTTGCCACAGTTCTGAAGTAAAACGTGCATCACGATCCGAGATAATAGAGATGGGCACCTCGTGCCTCGAGACAACTTCCTTAAGGTATACGTCTGCTATAGTGGGGAACTTATCCGTTTCCTTGATAGCCAAGAAGTGTGCAGACTTTGTGAGTCGATCCACGATCACCCAAATAGTATCGTTACCACGCTGAGATCTAGGCAGGCTAGAAACAAAATCCATGGAAATTTGTTCCCATTTCCATTGTGGTATCTCAGGTTGTTGGAGTAGGCCTGAAGGTTTCTAGTATTCGACTTTGACTCTCGCACAAGTCAAACACTTGCTGACGTAAGTTGCTATGTGGGCCTTCACGCTAGGCCACCAGTATGTAGTTCTGAGGTCGTGGTACATCTTATCCGAACCAGGATGTACTGAGTAGCGAGACCTGTGAGCCTCATCCATCACAAGCTCTCATAGGTTGCCATAGTGTGGGGCCCAAATGCGTCCTGTTACGTAGTAAGCACCGTCTTCCTTTTGTTCTAGTCGTTGCCTTGAGCCGCGTAGGGCTTCAGCCCTGATGTTTTCTGGTTTTAATGCTTCTACCTGAGCGTCTCGTATCTGTGCAGGAAGACTAGATTGAATAGTGAGTTGTAAAGCTCGTACGCGCTTAGGCGTAGTGTCCTTTCGACTGAGGGCGTCAGCCACAACATTGGCTTTGCCTGGGTGTTACCTGATCGAGCATTCGTAGTCATTCAGTAGCTCGACCCATCATCGTTGTCGCATATTCAGTTCCTTCTGTTTGAAGATGTGCTCGAGACTCCTGTGATCAGTGTAGATGGCGCACTTGGTACCGTACAGGTAATGTCTCCATATCTTAAGTGCAAAGACAACAGCTCCCAGCTCTAAATCATGCGTAGTGTAGTTCCTTTCATGAACTTTAAGTTGGCGTGAGGCGTAGGCTATAACTTTATCCCGTTGCATCAATACACAACCAAGACCCTGAATTGATGCGTCGCAGTAAACCATAAAGTCGTATGTGCCCTCTGGCAATGAAAGGATAGGTGCACTGCAAAGTCTATCCTTTAAGTGCTAAAATGCTAGTTCCTGTGCATTTCCCCATCGATAAACAACGCCTTTCTGCGTTAGTGAGGTGAGAGGCTGCGCAATCTTGGAAAAATCCTTAATGAACCTCCTGTAGTAACCTGCTAAACCCAAGAATTGACCAATTTCTGTTGGTGTACGAGGTGCAGGCCAGTTCTTAATCGAGTCTACCTTGGATGGATCAACGTGAATCCCATCCTTGTTTACCACATGGCCTAGGAAATGGACTTCACGAAGCCAGAAGTCGCATTTCGAGAACTTTGCGTAAAGCTGTTCTGTTCGAAGGAGTTCCAAAATAAGTCGTAGATACTGCTCGTGTTCCTCCTGACTCTTAGAATAGATCAGGATGTCGTCGATGAAAACAATAACGAACTTGTCAAGATAAGGTTTGCACACTCTGTTCATAAGGTCCATGAAGACTGCCGGTGCGTTTGTTAATCCAAATGGCATGACCAGTAACTCGTAATGGCCGTAGCGTGTTCTGAATGCTGTTTTGCAGACTTCCTCGTCCCGGACTCTCAGTTGATGATATCCCGATCTCAAGTCAATCTTTGAATAGAAGCTCGACCCTTGCAGCTGGTCGAATAGGTCATCAATACGTGGAAGAGGATAGCGATTCTTCACGGTCACCTTGTTGAGTTCTCGATA